>PNEQ01016175.1:0-47899 GCA_003012365.1 Medauroidea extradentata
CCAGAGATACATCACATATGAGAAACTACATTACACCACAAATAACTGCAATGCGTCAACTGAGATGCATCATGTAGTTAGTTCAAAGTCTTACAACGTAAACATGATAGCCCAGAGATACATCACATATGAGAAACTACATTACACCACAAATAACTGCAATGCGTCAACTGAGATGCATCATGTAGTTAGTTCAAAGGTTCAAATATATGAGACGATTCAGCAACTTGCGTCAGTTTATTGTTCAGATCTAACCAGAGATTCTGAAGTTAAAAGGGAAACAGCGACGATTAAAAAAAACGCCCAGGATATAAAACGTACAGCACACAAAAGCTTGCTTTCATTAAAAAAAAAAAAAACAATGTAAGCTGAAAATATTCAGCGCAGAGTCTAGATGGGAGAAGAGATTTCGGGACGTAATAGGATTTCCACGAGACACTTGAAAATAAATGGCGGCAGGAGTAAATACCGAGACGTGGAAGAAGGGGGGAGGAGGGGGAGGGATGAAAGAGATTGGCATTAAAATGCGAGTTCATTACTGGCCTCATGCGTGCCTCTCATCTCGGCGCCCTGCATGAGGCTACTTTACCCTCCCCACCTCCCCAACCCGCTGATACGGCATACGGGGACTTCGCTGCTCCCAGAGTGGATACTTTTATCCCTCGTGTTGCTAAAGACCTACACTCCGGCTTTACACGTCATTTTTTTTATGGTTGGTTACTGGCCGACTGTTTTTTTTTTCCTTTTGAGCGAGCGACTGTTTCCTTGTATACTTAAGCTTGCGCCGTCGGCTTTCCAATTGTAGCAGTTAACCTAGCACAGAAGCATCCCGTGATTTTAGCACAACAATTAGGTAACTTAATGTTCCCAACTTGAAGTTATCTGCAGATGTCTTCTCCGCCCTTGTGAGTATTCCTATTGATGTGTAATCTATATATAAATTTAACTAGGATTATTTCAGCGACAAAAAAGTTGCATTTTAAAAATTATTATGTGTATGACAAAATCAATTTCTAATTTTACAAATAGATATCGCTACCTAGTTACCTAGTTGTACTAAACCCACTGTTCTACGTCAGGCACAGACCATGCATATTCAACCCTTGTAATTTTGAACAACTCTTTCTCCGCGCACAATGTCACTTACCTGAACAAACCCTCAACACACACAAAGGGAAAAAAATTTCACCGCTACAATTCTACTACACGAACACGTGTGTCCGAGTAGTGAACATAAATTAGCCTCGGAAAATATTCACTGGATAGTCAAAATTTCATTAGTGAATATTTACTATTCTCAGTAAATTTGTTAATGCTGATAGTATAGTATTCCTCGTAATTATTTGTACTCCTCGAGAAATGTGCTTGATGGGAGTGTAAACATTTTTGGTGAATACGAATGATCCTCGTTATACCGCGTGTAAAACTGACACAAGGAACACATGACTTTACCTGACAAAAATGTTCAGTAGAATTATACATTGAAGCACGTCAATTGCTGTCTGTTTATCTACACGTGTCAGTTGTTCTACGTAATATTTGTTAAGAAACATCACTACATGAAATATTAAATTCGTTACGGGATATTAAATTTTAGAATTACCGGTTCAACATTAAGTACTATAAGTAAAGATGATTTTTGCCGTTTCTTATTACGCAGTATTATAGTACTTGTTTTAAAAAAAAGTGTTCTCAAAAAGTCTGATCCTATAAGGAGTAATTAATTTTGACATTTTCCCTTGTTCTACTACGTATATGCAATCTTGACAGGCAGGGCACTTAAGTACGTTCACGTGGTAAAAATTCATAATTTTATATTTACACGACACAGCGTTCGTTTTATATACGATACTTCTGACTACGTTTTACACTTTTAAAATTGTTGTATGGCTCGTAGTTTTCCCATATCAGCATGTAAAAGTCAAAATTTGCAAGTTACTGGAACATAGTAATAAAAAAAACGAAGTTACATACTCGAATGAAATAATTACACTGAAATTAAATGTTGTGTGCCGTATGCTAAAATATTTAAAAATATGCAATGACATTCCTTTGTTTGTTTTTTTTTTTTTGCAAATACCTTAAACTGATGACAATTTACTTAATTTACGGCAATTTAATAAAAAAAAGGCAAATGGCTTTTTGTTGTGAGTTTTTAAATATTTTAGCACATGACCCATAATATTTAATGCCAGTGTAAATTATTTTATTCAAGTAAGTCACGTGAATTTTATTGTTCGTATGTTCCCGTAACTTGCAAATTTTGACTTAGAAATGCCGATATTGAAAAACTGCGAGAGCTAAAAATTTTTTACAATTCGCAAAAAGTAGTCACAAGTAGCGTCTATTAAACGAACGCTATGTCGTGTATATATAACATTATATCTATTTGGCCACGTGGACACTGAGGCTGGGTTTTAGTCGTCATATAGAATTTTAATATTTTTTGCTTTTTTTGGAATTCTGAGAAGAAAAATGTTAAATATGCTACTATACCTAAAATTTTATTTACATTTCGCTACAGTACAGACTGTTAACTTATAATTGCGCTGCAATCTGTATGGCAAAATTTTTTAAATTCATAATTTGCCCGACAAATTGCGACCTGACTACTACATCTATTTCTATGCTTGTATTGTAGATCAAGGTAAATAGAATTTGAGGTATAGTCGCCGATTTTACATATTTCATCTCAGAATTCCAAAAAGCGAAAAAATTAATAAATAAAATTCAATATGGCGACTGAAACCGAACCTAAAGAGATTTTCTCAAAAGAACGGCAAACTTTTTGAGCCGTGTTACGCAGACAGGTGGCGAGAGTGTAAGAGTGTGACATACAACCTCCGACCAATCACAGTCCTTGTAGTTCAGTATCACGCAAGTTAGATATCTAATAATATGTTATTATTCCATGTGCCATTGGCCAAAGTATTGAACTGCAGACGCCAGGATGTATTTTTCTCCTCTGCCTTTCAGGTCTCGCTCTTTAGTTTTGCTGTGGTTTCCAAAATATTTTTTTACGCAAATTAATACAGATATAAAAAAAATTCATTCTTACAGTTTTAACATTTGTATATTCATCGTTTCTAACTGAATTTTTCTGTTGCAATACACCAAACGGATTTTTAGATTTTTGCCCCTGAAATATCAGATATTTTGTTGTTAAAAAAGCCAAAATGAAGCAAAATTATTTATGCTGGCAAACGGTACATCACTTTAACAAACGCTCTAGAAAAATTGTGTATCGTATGACTGTACACAGTCTCAATTTTTTTTCAAAGCATTTGGGTAAGAACATATTTGTTATTTGCAATTGTTTGAAAAAAAAAATTAAAGATCATAGCCTTAAGAAACTGAGCGTTAATGCTCTAAAATATAATTTTTAAGCCATTATTGCTAATTTTCTCTCTCTCTAATGACATACGATTACTCAGAAGTACAAAGTGGTGTCTACAAATAATAGCTTTCTACCTTTCCTGGAAAGTAACCATGCACCCAGAACAGTTATTTACGGACCTGTGGATAGAAGGGTAAACAACGGTTTTACAGACAATGTCTTGCCGGAGACTTTTCTTAATGGCAGCGTGGACAAATCCTTCTCGCGACTAGAAACGTGGGCCTTCTTCCTCTCAGACGTCTCAATGTCGGAGGAAAGTTGCCGGAGAGAAACACGAGGCACATCGCGGAGAAAGCATATCACATTTCTCGTGGGAGACGTTGTCAGGGCGCGCAGCTGGAGGAAGAGAAAGAATTCAATCAGCGGCTTGACTCGCTCGCAAGGCCGTGAGCGATTGGCTCGTTTCCGCTCGGCGGGGCGGGGCTCCCCCACAGTCAACAGACGTGTTTCTGCCACCACGTGCCTGGGGACACTGCCCCCCTGGGGGTCCATGCCCGACAACCCGCCGTACACAAGAGCTGCGCGGTGTTGCCGAGTGTTTGTTTCACGCAGGAGAAGAGATGCTGTCTGCCCAGTCATGTCTGCTTTGCAGTATCATTTGAAGAGAATTCCTTCCCTGGCGCATGGACGCTGTTGTGGAATGTCACACGTATTCTTTATTTAAAGGCGTATGGTGGGTAAATAAACGCATAACGTGTCAATTGAATTATATATGTGTTTATTAAAGTCGATATAGAAAAAACTAAAAAAAAAAAACAGCAATCCTAGTTAATTATATTTGCCAACTTTATAAGCACAAATTATTCCAAAATGTCATATTAGCTAAGCGTCAGTTATTCCACTGTAATTAAAAGCACGAAATCAGAGCGCCAGAAATAACCTTCAGAAATGAGTCGCTGGGGAAAAAATTGGCTCAGAAAGTTGTAAAAAACATTTTTACAGGATTGTTGTTTATTTAATTTTGCTTACTGGCTTCGCACCTCCTACTATTTGTGATATATGCATTTGGCATATTTTATTTATGTACCATGGCCCTTAAGTAAAACAGTTTAAATTATATACATTGCGTTAACATACGAAAAGAACATTCAACTTGATACTACGCTTCTATAATTTTAAACATTCAGCACGCTTGTTAGAAACACGATTTTCGAGCCGGTCAAAATGGCTACTGATGGCTTTTTTAAACTGCCGTGACCCCGAAAATACCACCTGAATTAGGAAAATGCAAAACTAGAAACATGCGTTGAGATTTTTAAATGTTTGTTTTGATGGGAGTTGACAACTAAGTTATATTGGATTGTGGACATACGCCATTGCTCGTGTTTAGCTGATAAAACCTGTGTTGAATAACAAAGTACGAAAACGAACAATAAATAAACAAATATAAAACACATATATATGTGTGTTTTATATATATAAAGCAATCCCAGAGGAATTCTGTCAATTTCTTCCCCCCTTTTTCTCCTTTTATTCAAAATACTTGTTATATCAGACAACAAAGAATTCTAGAAATGGAATTCAGTCGAATATCGACACAACACCCAGACACAAAATACATACACAAAATACAGACACAAATATAGAACCAGAGTCCCAATCTTAATCTTAATATATAAAATAAAGTGTCCTGACACACTCACTCACTCACTCACTCATCAACGCACAGCCCAAACCGCTGGATCTAGAACCATGCAATTTTGAGGGAAGCTTTCCCTTACCCCGTAAGCACCCACTAAGTAAGGATTTTTTTAAATTCGATAATTAAGGGGGTGAAAAAGGGTGAAGTGTGTTTTAAAAGAATCCTTGATATCTCTATAACCGGGAATGCTATAATAAATTTTTTAACTTCATAATATTGCCCGAAGAAATGCATAATTTTTCGATTTTGCAAAATTCAAAAATTAACGGGGTGAAGAGCAGTAAAATGTGTTTTTCATTACTCCGTGATTTTTCGTAAACCATTTCAGATAGTGAGGTGAATTTTTTTTATGATGCTTAAGTAAATATCTAAAAAGTATATTTACAATTTTTCGAAAGTCGTCCTTGAAAGCTCTTAAAAAAATAAAACGTGTTTTTTTTATTAATCCCATTTATCTCCTAAACCAGTGTAAATATTGATATGGTTTTTGCTTTAAAATAAATCTTAGGTAAATATAAAAATAAGTAATTCCAGGATTTTTCGAAATTCGTCCTCGAAAGCTGTTAAAAAAATAAAATGTTATTTCAAATAATTATCTGTACCGCTTATACCCGTTGAGATATCGAGATGATTTTTTTTATAAGAATGAAGTTCATATAAATATCTACAAATCAAATTCAGGTTTTCATGAAATTCGAAAATTAAGTAGGTGAAAAGTAGTGAAATGTTACAGTCTCCCAAAAAAAGAGAATGGTCACAGAGAAATAATTCAACAGTTGTTTCTTTTTGCCAACCTACTCATAAATAAAACCTCTTAGGACTGTAGCCACTACATACGAAAGAATTATCACGGCATGCCTTAAACTTTCACTCAGCTATTGTATAAAGTATGTGGTGTGGAAGGGGTGAGGTTACGGTTTCGTATCCCGTGCAAGACTTTGCAAGACTGTGAAATCATACGAGCATATTGCGCGCGCTCTTCACACTGAGCTAAGACAGTTAATTATAGTTCACTGTTATTGAGTACGCTAGCTGTTAAATGCCTTCATCACATATTTTATCCACAGGTACTGTTTACATTACATAATTTCACGCGGGCAACGCCCCAGCCGGCCGGCCAATATGAAATAAGATGTAAATAGACGAAAAACAGTGAACTGTGGACAACAAACACAAGACAATAGACAAAACAAGTTAAAACCAACGAAAAAATGCAACGTTTCGGGAATTGCGATCTGTCCCCGTCTTCAGGCTGAGACACAGCTGGTCGGAACACCAAGATGCGAATTAAGTTCTCTAGAAAAATGGGGCTTATATAGCCTTACGGTCTCTAAGCTGCTCGGCCAATAGTGGCAAAGCGTGTGTGATTGGCTGGGCTCTCGGCCAATGAGAGGCTGAGCACCTTGTTGTGATGTTGGCTGGTGTTCTGCCGAGACTGTTCAACATAAAAGACAGAATTCTTCTGGGATGTTTTTTTTTTTGTGTGCGATTTATATTTGTTTTTTCTTGTTCGTTTTCGTACTTTGTCATTTTAGACGGGTTTGATCAGCTGAACATGAGCAATGGCGTATGTCCACAATCCAATAAAATTAAATTAGAAGCATACGTTGTGCTTTACGTCATGTTGTTTACGTCATGTTAGGGTCACAGCTTTTAAGTGCATAGGGAAAAGACTATAAAGAAAACCTTGCGATACGCTTCTCTACGGTTGTAGTACTTAGGCTCTTGCCGCTCCGCTCTTCCCACGTGCCAAACGTGGAGTTTGTAACCAATACACACATTTTCGTAAGAACGCCGCCTTACGCGTTGGAGGCTCTGAGATGACGGAGCTATAATGATGACCTTGAAGCGCGTATCAATGTCGCATCGCCGCAACGAGCCAATAACTTAACTGATGTGCAAGGATTAATATTTACTATGGGGCATTAAGCGGTGACCATACAATTTTATTGGTGGAAAGTCTGTATAAAAGTTCACTGCACCTTTATATATATATATATATATACCAAAATGTACGGCAGTTTTAAAAGATTATAAACAGTGTTTTTAATGATCATATTGTCGTAACGATGTGTGTTTTAGTACATAGGCGTAATGGGCACATGTTGAATAGTTTAAGACGGACTTACGAACACAGCACCGCATTTGAAGCGCCTAGTAGTTGAAACACTTAGATAACGTTACACGTGCTGTACATGTTTTATGTCCACCTATTATTTCTGCAGCTTATTTTCTTTTTTACCTATATTGTTGAAAATGTGAGTTTTTCACAGTTATTTTGGGTATGAACATTATGGAAGCACTATAATTTAAAGTGTTCGGCCACTTACGTAACACTTTATAGAAGTAAATACATGTTACAAAAAATTACACACCGTGTCGTCAGGTTTATTTTTCTCAGTACTTGTTTTGTAATTACAATATTTACAGTCATTTGGCATAACTATGCACCATTTTGGGGTAACATTGTGCCAGGGATTTTATTTTACATAATAGCTTCCTGACATTCAACCACTATGTAAACATAAGGATTAACAAATTTATTCATCTAGAACACAGCCATATTCTTAAATTCTGAAATACTTGATTTGAAATTAAACTATGCTGGAGGTACAAAGTTACCCCGAATGACTGTATGTACGGTGTTTGTACTAGCGTATCTGCATAAAGCTTCAGTCCTCGCTGTTGACGTTGTGAATGTTGGCATACTCCTCGTTTGTGACGGAACTTCAGATGCAACCTGGTCTTAACCGCCTCGTCTCTTCCACATAAACAATTAACGTGTTACGTGCCTACTTAGTCTGCAGTTCCAAGTTGTAGCTGCACTCAGCTGTTTCGTAAAAGTTCGAGAGTTGCCAGCTGACAACGCCATTAAAGTACGCGACGAAGATAAACGACTTCCCTCATTTTGCTTGCGTCACTTATTTTCATGCTTTATAAGAAACTTACTGCGTACTTCATTTAGCCTGCACCTTTTACTTCAAACTTGTGTCGTCCAGTCTTGTATTTACTGTATTACTTGTATTTTCTGCCTGTACAATCTTAGTCCTGCTGTTCTAATATTTTCATACTTCCTTTGTTCTTTCGTTTGGCATTCCTTCAGATATTGTTGTGGGTTAGTGAATATATACTTTATCATAGAATCTCATACATGTATGTATATATATATGTACGCGTATGTATGTGTGTATGTACTTTTGTGTTTATATGTATGTGTATAAATGTATATCATAAATGTATGTATAATGTACGTGTATGTGTGCGTATGTATGTGTACCCACATGTATGTATATATGTAGGTATATATGCACTGTGTTCGTTATTTAACACTAGCAGAAACAAGTGACGAAAAAGAATTAGACTTATTGGAAGGAAGCGATTAATGAGGGTTTCATAACTGCTCTCATTACATTGCGTAACCCAAACATTAATAATCTCAGCAACTTGTTACCACAGAAATGTTCTATAACAGTAGACATATTTTTACAATGTAGGATGATGGGTAGCAGTACGACAGTGTTGCTATATGAAACAGACTGAGCAGAAGAAGTCTTGACACAGGACGAAGTAAAAATACGGTATACTGCAAATATCTTGTGATATAAAAGTATGAACAATTTTATGGCAGTAAAGTAAATTATCCTATGTTAATTTGGGAACTAAGATGGGAATGAGGTAGGTATTCTCATACGTCTGTCAAAAGTATAGAGCTCAGAGGAGGTAACATGGGCGTTTGAACTATGCTGTAGCGCGACATATCTCGCGTGTTCCTTTTTTACACTGAGCTACTAAACTTAAGCTAAATACTATATAGACCAATAACGGACTTCTCTACGCCAATAACAAAGGTAAGTGTACTGTGATAAGTAACCTAGCGGCATGTGGTGGAACTACTGAATAAATTAATGTTATTAGTTTATTGTTGCATTAAGATTCTCTTACGTTTGACGCACTGCTGTTTTTACTGTCATTTATTTTCGGTTGTGACAATTAAATCTGGTTATCCGTCAAGGAAGAAAGCTTTTCATCATCATGTTAAGTTGGCAGCACAAGTATGATATTAATAAACTGTAGTGTGCTGTTAAATGTTCGCTTGACGTGGAAACCAGCCAGAGTTCTCGCACGATTTCACAGGCAGTCCAGTATTTCATTATAACGGAATTACTTAAACTTATCTTCTATTTAAAAACACAAGTTTTGAACTGTCTGAAATTGGCTGAAAACTTATTTTTCAGACTGCTGTATCTGTAAAATATACCAGCACTATAGACGGCTTGAAGTCCCATAGGAAAAAAAACACTGCATATAACAGCACGTATTGTGCAACTGCACTGTGATAACAATACAATGGTCGCCCATATCACTACCCTCGTTGTTTCTCCGAGGGGTGAAAATCATGATTTAGTGAAATATTGCTAACATACACTACTGCATGGTCTATATCGCCTCAGAATAGCCAGTGAACCAAGAACTACAATAAAGTAAAAACAAGCCGAACAGTCTAGCCACCACATGCATAATAATAAATCCTAGAAAAATCCCAGGAGTAATTGTGACAAGTCACAGAAAACACATATAAACGAAAAATTCAAGTTCAAAGCAAAGCGGAAAAAACAAGAAAACTGATAAACTTGAGGACACCAAAGTAAAGACAGCATTAAGACGAAGCCAATGTCACAAGTACAAGAAAGACTAGACGAAACAACGATGAAAACACAGAAGAACAGAGAAGTTTCTCTGAGACGAGCTACGTTATGTCAACACACGAGGCCTTGTCTGCTGGGCTCAGACAGAAGAGGGACTTCTCTCCAGAGGAAAGAAGAAAGGCCATCGTATCTCCGTGCAAACATGTGTACCTGAGCAGGGACTGGCCCGCGCAGCACAGGGCGTATTGCAAACACCGATACCTGCACAGAACACACAGCAGTGAGATAACAAGACCAGTTATATACTGGAGCATATAGGCGAAGAACCTAGCCGTGGATCCAAGGACTGAAGAGGGGGAGGGGGATTACCGAGGCTGTTCTTAAAAAAATTAATACCAAATGTATGCTAAATAAAAAATAAACTGGTTTATTTTAATATTTTCAATATATTTTTAGTAGGCCTACACGCATCACCATAAAAAAAATCTTGAAAAGTATTGTAATTTTTAAATTCATACGCAGTACGAGGTATTGGTCATACTTCAGTTTATAAATGAGACAACGATTTAGCATTGCTACTATACAAGCCTAGTGACATAGTGTGCATGTGATTATTTCCTATATATGTGTATCGGAACACTAACATTTATGTATGAGAAACACTTTCGCCACGTATACTATCTCCTATGTATCGGTATGATAAATTTACAAATAATTTTTTACGGTGCAGGTTGCGGGGTTGGTGAAAATGTAATAAAATCAGTCAGATAAGAAATATCAACATATACTGACATAATAGTTTTAATCAAGTAACAAACAGTAACCTACATACTTTACATGCAAACTTTAACCAAAATTCTAAAAATGTATCACACATGTGGTTATATTATTTTTGAGTGTCGAAGGCAATGTTTTCCAGAAAAAAATACAAGACGTAAGTAATTTATTTCACAGTCGTTAAAATATTTCCCATGCAGTCTTACCTAGCGAGTTATATCATATGAAGACACTAGGGCAAAAAAGAAAATAGAAATTAAAGTGATAAAATTAACAAATTAGTGTCAGAAATTCATTAACAAGACATTTAATAACATGACACATTAAGGTATACAGAATTACAAATTTAGACGACAACGTCGCTGAAATATGGAATTACAATGTACAAAATAATTAAATGAAAGCGCTAAATGTCGGCAATCAGCCGCTTCAATAACCTTATAATCCAATACACAAAAATTAGCGCTCAACAGTGAAACGGTAACATTATTCACAATTTTGGACTTCTTTTTTTAAGGAATGAAACCTTCTGAAGAAGGCATACTTGAAGGCACAGCGCCAATAAACCAATTAATACTCGATGCCTAAATGCAGCTTCGCAACGCATGTAAGCAAACTCCAGTGGACTACGTCTGCAAAAGTCAACATAGAGAAATTACAGAAAACATGATTCAAATTCAAAATCACTCGTCGCGGCATGAGTACACCTCGTGTACCAAAATGTCGACACTGCTCATGTCACGACGGTGTTTCGGTTACAAAATCCACTAAATACAAAAATACTTAAATCGGACATAATTTCGATGGCGGAGCCTAAACAACAATTTGTACAAGGCTAAAAAGTGAAATATCAATTACCATACATGACGGTGGCCGCCTCCACACGCCGTGGGGAGCAAGTCCCTGCTAAACATACCTATGGAGTTAACTTACATGTGTGTGCTCAGGTGAACCGCCTCCGAACAGAGCTGATAGGGAAGAGACCTCTAGCACACACGACCGCTAGCCTGGCCAGGACTAATCGCCGCGCATGCGTCGAGGAAAGGAGAGGGGAGGCAAAGAACACACTACATGGAACAAGGAAAAGGGGGTACCGATCGTCGCCGCACCCGCCGACGATGATCATGGTCAGTTTATAAATCTTCCTGACGTCGCAGGCACCACCGAAACACACGGTACTCCGTGTACCCACTTGTATCATATGGACATATTTTCGTAACACGTAGAATAATATTAACTCTTACAATAAGTTATATTTTTGTAATTAATGCCCCTCCCCCTCTTTCTCTCTCTCTCTCTCTCTCTCTCTCTCTCTCTCTCTCTCCAGTAAAGTTCACGCCAGATCCCGCAAATATTAAGAGAAAAGTCTACTTTAGCGATCAACTTCAGCTTACCTTTGTGTATATCTTGCCAATCTTATCTCAGGAAGTGCACACAAAATTTGTAGGTATCAGTAGAATACCTAAATTTTTCGCTGACTTAGTAGATTTTTTTTTTAATTCATAGACAAAATAATTGAACACTGTAGTTACACAAACATAAATGTAGATTTTTACATTGCCAGAGGAAATTACGTGTAGACAGTTATTAAATTCAGATAAAGAATGCACGCTAATACTTATTTGAAACAATGACTGTGCTGAAGGTATTATTTCAAAGTCTCTTGAGTATGATCAAGGCATAGCAGGAATTGCAACACTCACAAAAAATAAGAAGGAATACACTACGGAGGTTGTTCAAAGTTCATTGGAGCAACGTATCGCAAAATTCATCACAGCGAAAAAAAAAACACATTCAACGCTGCATATGAGGCGCGCCGGATAGTTGGATATGCAGTAGATGTTTGGGCATACGGCATGTGGAGATGTTGCACAAGTAAGTTAATCCATGGATATGGAATGCACCACGTGACTGTGTGAACAAAACTGAGTAGAAAATTCTCTTTAGTAAAAAGTCGGTAGGCCTTTTGTTTACGAGAACAATGACGTGTTAGTGCTAACGTTCTCTGACTCACTCGCACTTTGTATCTACCTCGTAAACTAAGGACCGGGTAACTTTTACCAACAAGTATATTCCTTTTACGTCTGGATACTAATCCGCTTGGTGCAGTGCCGTATACGCACATTACCTAACTACCATGTACTTCTTCGCTCTATATAGTAGCGTAAGGCCCAACGTCTCTACGTCAGAGATGCATTAGAGACGCAACTGAAGGAATCAGGAACAAATATTAAATCGTCAACGGACTGTAACAAGGAAGCATCAATGCACTCGTTTGCAGTAGTTTTGGAGACTCTTACGATTAAGATAAAACTTGAATTTCACATGTCAGTCCTTTCACACAAATTAATAAAATGTATCAAACCCTAGGATAAAAGTAATGTTCCAATTACAGTGTGAATTTTACCTACATAGTTTTTTAAAAAATATTTTTTTTTTACTCGCAATGTAAGAATGAAAACTTGCCATAGCTTCAGTGCGTATACAACGTTTAGTGAGAAAATGTAGACGTTACTTGTCAGAAAACTTGAAACAAGATTACAAGCGAGTCAGTTGAGAATGATTGTGACAGAAGCAGAAATTACACAGGTTGTTTTATTTTCTTGCGACGTGGGACTGCACTTTTATTATTATTTTTGTCTTCGTGAACGTGGTGTTTTTTTCTGGCGCCAGATATGAGGGGTGTAATTATCGCGTGCTGAGGGGAGGAGCCGGCAGTGTAAAGGAGGGGGGAGGGGGTGGCGACTGGGAACGACAGTTTAATAAAACCCTCTCGACGACCGGGTTGCCCCCCTCCTCCCCCCCCCCATCATCCCTACCCTAGCGGGTAATTATTCCGTGCTTACGCGCCCAGCAGCTGCGTCTGCTAACGCAGTTTTTACGAGACCTTGAAGCGCATGGCCGCACTGCGTCAACAGGCTCGCACGTGACCTTGACCTCGAGATAACGCCTTGGTCACACTGCTGTGTTCTACAGTCCAGTCTCTACCAGACCCTCGTAACTGGAGTAGGGGTACTATTCCGTAGAGGAGCTTGAAACGCGTTGCAGCTAGTTGCTATTATTTATTTAACGAAACTACTAAAGGCATATTATATTTGTGTATTTACGAAAAGAACACCCAGTTCAAACTAAGTAGCTATAGTTCCAAAAATCCGGCACTTTTATTTAAAACATTATTTTCAGGCCCCTCAAAATGGCCAAAAATGGGGTTTTCAGTCTGTCGTATGTGTAAAACAACAACAGGGTTCGAAAAACACTGCTATATAAACAAGCGTTAGACTTTGAACTGCGTTGGCCACAAATAAAATATTGTGGTTACCACTTAAAGTCCCGCAGGAAAAAGGATAATAATAAGCACAGCACGCCATCTGAGTGGCTTGCACGGAGAGGCGATATTGCATTGCATACATCGGTCTGTGTCAGCCTTACCGCTCCTGACTCACACATAAACTCACGCAGCTTATCTAGGGAGGTCCCTTAAGGGCACGATTCACCTCAGTTTTCGACGTCTTTATTTATATTTATATCAGTACCAGATAATTTTTTCTTATTTTAGACATAAATTAAGATTAAATCTTCCTCTTACGAAACTTTTGTATCGCTCATAGTTTTTGCGCAATGAGTCGTAAACGTCAAAATTTGGACTGTACGGTTTTAAGTACGCGACTAAAACCAACTGACATACCAAACCGAAAAAAATTCTCAGTGTATAACAATGTTGTAGGCTGTAATTTGACATATATAAAACAAAAATAAAATACATTTCTATTTAATAAAAAATGCTGAATTTTGAAATGAAAATTTAATAAATACCAACTTTTTTTATAAATACAAAATTTTTTTTTTAAAATTTTATATATGTCAAATTATAGCCTACACTATTGTTATACACTGTGAATTTTGTCGGTTTGGTATGTCAGTTGGTTTTAGTGGCGTACTTAAAACCGTGAAGTGCGCATTTTGACGTTTTCGACTTATTGCGCGAAAAATATGAGGGATACAAAAATTTCCTAAGAGGAAGATTTAATCACAATTTACGTCTAAAATAAAAATAATATCTGGTACAAATATAAAAATAAAAAAAGACGTTGAAAACTGAGGTTAACCGCGCCCCGACGTTTCACTCTGCTGTCGGACAGCCTAGGGACGAAAAATAATGTCGTAAAGAAATAACGAACTGAAATAATGAATTTGTAGTAACACATGTCATTAACAAATACTTTCATTTAGCAAGTTCAAAAATTGTGTGTTATACCAAAAATAATATAATGAACATTTACTGAGTAAAAATTGTGCTACGTTGGGTACTATGCCGTTGGTATTAAGGAGGGGGGGGGGGTGTTGCCTACATCAGACGTCTTCGGTAATAAAGTTCTCGTTGTTTAACCTGGCAGTTAGGACACTCTTATCGTATGTTACCTTGTGTCCATCAACTACGCTTACCAGACTTCCTGATGCTATTTATGTCCTACAAAAACAAGAAAATAATAATTAAAAATTATGTTTCAATTTAAAACTCACTATCTTAGATATTTTATTGCATAGGTTAAAATAACCAACGATATCATATTTGTATTTGGGGTTGTTTTTATAGTAGTATATAATTTTTGTAGGTTTCTTTAACACCGTTCGACTGAAATTTGTTTAAGGCGTTCAAAGGCTTCTATCGTATTGTTGCATGCTGTGTTTCTGAGGGCGGGCTGGATGGGGCCTGTGTCGAAACACCTTGAGGGCTGGCACATGACTCAAAGCCCGAGTGTCTCATAGTGGGCATCCCGCCGAAACTACGTCATAGATACCTGTCCCAACTGCGCTTTTACCCTGCGAAGCGGCGTACGTGACTCAAATCACGTGCGAAACATGACGAAATGTTTAATTTTAGACCCCTGTGATGCGGTAATTCCCCTACTGTTTTGCCTAATATATAAGGGCTGAATCGACAAATTCGGGGAGAGTTCGCTATTGGTAGTGCTAGAGGAAGGTGCTATGGTTGTGGAGAGAGACTGATGAAGACTTCTTGGTGACGTCAGAGTCTACTGTGCGGCGGCAGGCGGCTACCTTCGGAGCAGTGTTGGGCGAAACAAGAGGACTGCTGCGGCGGGCTGACGGGCGAAGAAGGAGGTACGCGACGGGAGTCGAACCGAAGACCTCAAGAGTGAAGACAGCGATTCACTCGGGGTGCTGCGCAGCACATGGTGAGCCATTACCAGTTCGGACTGATAAGGCTGTACATTGTCCCTATTTGAAAGCCTGTTGATTGGATATATGACTGAATTTTATTGTGATTTGTAATTTTCAATTAATTGATGGTAGACTTTTTTTGTGCTTTAATTGTCCAAGCTAATTAACGTGTCTGTGACACAGGAGTAATTGTGTGTATAACTAATTGTGTTCTGAGAGTTATAGTTGATTACTGTTTTGTGTATTTCGTAGCTTTGTGAGTTATTAAATCCAGTACTTAATTTAACTCTTTTATTTCTAATTATAAGACCTCTATCCCAAAGAACTCATGGGAATTTCCCACATGAAAAGTTTGTGCTCAAACTTGTAACAGTACGTATGTTTTAGTTGATTTAAAATCCACTATGCTATATTTGTTTAGGTTTGTTTGAATCATAATATCCTAGGTTTGTACATCCGACATATTTAAGCTTGCCACTACTTCGTATCCTGCATCACCGAAATAAATATTGTTCGTAAAATTTGTCGTGTATTTTTATATTTAGCTTATGTGTTGGTAACACCTAATCGTATTTTAACTATGATTTTTACTTTACGTTATTATTACTATTATCATTTTTGTTGACAACGTGGCATATATTTGGAATAAAATTTGGCTGTCAAAATGCTACTGGCTTCTACTGTTATTAATTGTAATAACTACGAGCTAGGTACCTTAAATTTAGTTTATTTTTTTTATTTATATCTGGTATATAATTCACCCAACGAATGTCATGCAGATTACTATGACGTTGATACCGAGCGAGTTTGTGCACGTTTAAACATTGTGTTCACATTTGAGACTGCCCGGGATCGATTCCCGGCTCCCGCAATCCTGGTTTCTGTTTTCCGAGGTTTTCTCGAAGTCACTGCAAGCGAGTTGTGATGGTTCGTTAAGAAAGACAATGATCGATATCTCTCTCAGCTTCTGTCCTTGTGTCAAGTTGTTCGTTGTTCTCTCTAATGACCTTGCTGTCGACAAGACGTTAGGCTCTCGTAACTTACTCCAGTAAGATACTTACCGTAGGCCTATGCCGGGGTTACTTTTTGTGACAAAACGGGCGTCGTTGTGACACTCAATAAAATGTTTTATTCTTAGGTTGTTTGAGTAAGAAATAAGTAACTGTTACAGTTCGGTAAACCATATTTGAAACCACCCACTAAAATGTTCGAAACCACCACGAAATAAAACATTTTAAGTTGCACAAAGCTGTCTCAAAGCAACCCCGATTTAAGGCAATGCTCCTTCATTTATTTAAAACAATTGCAAATTGCTGGAATATTTTTTTTAACCAAATGCTTTGAAAAATTGGAGGCTGTGTACAGTCATACGATACACAGTTTTGCCAGAGCGTCTTATTTAATAATGTACCGTTTGTTACCAAAAAATTATTTTGCCTCATTTTGACTTATTTTGACAACAAAATATGTGATTTTTCAGGGCCAAAAATTTTAAAATCCATTTGGTGTATTGCAACAGAAATATTCTGATACGAACGATGATATATAAGTGTTATAACTGTAATAATGCATGTTTGATACATGTATTAATTTGCGTTTAAAAAAAATATTTCCCGAACCCTTATAAAAAGCGAGGCTTTAATTTACATATAACATACGGCTAGTAACGCATCACAAAAACGAACACAATGTTTTGATGGAGTTAAGTAGTCAAACGTAAATAGCAAGAATTTGCAAAAGAATTTCCGCGTAAAGAAATTCTAAAATAACGTCAATAGCCTTGGTACTTCTCCATCTCGAAGACTGAACTCATGTTCAACGTCTCGCAATTTTCTCTCCTTTTATTCAGAGGCGGAGTAATTTTCCTCAGCATCCGTCAGTTGGCCGGCTCGATGCGCTGTCCTCCGCAGTCGGTCTTAAACGCACCCATTCTTGGAGCACTCTCCGTAATTGATTTCTGGTTCGTCGTTTCTTCCCCTCCCCCTGTCATTCCTCCCCAGCCCTCACTCCCACATCTTTTCTCCGGCATTTACTGCCGGCAACCCTCTCAACACGATTTTTTTTTTTGCGAGCGAGGTTTTATTTCAGCCGCGTGTATGGTCGTTGTGAGAGGCCGCATGGAATTGGCGATGCCGTTTTCTTCAGATGTTCGGCTCTCGCATGTATTTCATACGCCGTCTCTCGCTCGCATGGGGGAAAAAACGTTTCTCGTTCGTCATCTGTTTATTTCTGCTGCTCTGAAAGCAAGGACCTGTGTATGAAATATTCCGTTACGTCTGGCGTTTATAGGGACGAAGGAAAAGAACTCAAGACTCGCAGATGATGTGATACAATTCTACATTTGGCTGTTACTAGGAAGACTGCTGTTCTGTTGCATTTTTGTGTACATATTGTGTTATTTTACACTACACAAATTTCTTGCGCTTGACACAGGTAGACGTAGGATACTTGCCCCTGAAATATAAGCTATGCACAGCGAAGTTGATTTTTTAAAAAAAGTTACGTTTTCTTTCTGATTATGTATATATTTTCAACGCTTATTTATGCTGACGTGTCAGTGTAACTAATAAACTACGTAACTTGTATATAATATGGCCTAGTTTTGCGTCGGGTTTTGTTCCTGAAAACAGCGACGTAAATTGCAAATACTTAACTGGAGACAGACGGGCCACGCCCACAGCCCATAGCCAAACCTTTTTGGAACTTAAGGGCGCGGTACACCTCAGTTTTCAACGTCTTTTTTATTTTTATATTTGTACCAGATATTTTTTTCTTATTTTTAGACATAAATTGTGACTAAATCTTCCTCTTAGAAAATTGTTATATCTCTCATAGTTTTTGCATAATGAGTCGTAAACGTCAAAATTTCGACCTTACGGTTTTATGTACGCCACTAAAACCAACCGACATACCAAACCGAAAAAAAATCACAGTGTATAACAATGTTATAGGCTATGATTTGAACTATATAAAATAAAAAGTAAATACTTTTTTGTATTTTAAAACCATTTTTGAAATTTTTAATTTTTCATTTCAAAATTCAGCATTTTTATTAAATACAAAAATATTTTACTTTTTGTTTCTATACGTGTCATTTCATAGCCTACAACATTGTTATTCCCTTTGAATTTTTTCGGTTTGGTAGTACAGTTGGTTTTAGTGGCGTACATAAAACCGTAAAGTGCAAAATTTGACGTTTACGACTCATTACGCGAAAACTATGAGAGATACAACAATTTTCTAAGAGGAAGATTTAGTCACAATTTATGTCTAAAATAAGAAAAAATATCTGGTGCAAAAATAAAAATTAAAAATGACGTTGAAAACTGAGGTGTTCCGCGCCGTTAAGAATGTTAACTCCGAACATGGATGGGTCAACTAGATAGCGCAAGAATGGACTAACGGCGTTGTTCTGAATAAGCGTCTACTTAAATTGAAAAATGGGTACTCATATATTAGCGGCGTTGATCCGAAACTGATTAAAGTGGTACGACGTAAATCGAGGACTTACTGTACATACATATATTTCAATGTATTCTAAAGTAAACTTGTGCAATTTAATATTATAATTTTATACTCAGCTTTCTTTTATACTGCTTACCTTATCGCGAACATAATATATTATAAATGTTTTTGGCACTTTATTTTAAATTTCCGAAGGAAGCAAACTTTCCTTAGTTTTTATTTTTGTTCGCGAAATATTTATCCTATTACTAACAAAAAATTTACTAATTTTATCATGTAATCTCACTGTAAATTGTCTTATTTATCTAAGTTTGTTAGTCTTCATAGTTACTAAGCCCCAAAACTGTCACCATGCAAAAAAACCGGCAGTCCCCATTGGCATGGAACGTACATACAGGAAACTAAAGCCACCTGACTGGATTGAATATAATACTAATGTACAGTGAAATTGCATGGCATCTGCTACTTTTAGTAATACAATATACACAGTAAAATATTGTTGTACTCCGTTGTGTGTTTTTATATATTTCTTAAAGTAGTGTGTATTATTTTATTTTATTTCAATAAGTTTTTCGGTGCTTGTGCGTCAATGCAGCATACCAATTTTTTCTTTTAAAAACATCTATGTATAAAATTTTTTAAGTAAATAGATATTCATGCGAGAAAAATTTAGTAATAAATATTGCCTACAGTGCTTGTATAAGTATCTAAAAATACAATAGACGTTATATAATGACTTAAGTATAAACTAATAACTGTGTTTTACTGAACATAACGGTTATATACAAGCTAACAGTAACGTAATTAAGTGTTAATAGCTCAACTGTAACGTATTCATTGCAGTGTAGCAATGTCTAAAACTTCACAGATTTTGCCGTAGCTTCTTTTTAAAACCTCACTTAAGTCTTTAAAAATCGAGTCATCCGGTATGTAAATTGAGATAGATGGTTATATCTGCTGATAGTATTATCCTCTCGTTGTCGACATAGCAGTTAAGAAAATACTTTTAGGTGTTTATATATTTTCCTTGTTAATGGAAAGAACATTTTTTGTTGTTGTAAATAATATGGAAACGTGTCATAATTATACATATTTCCGTAAGTTAACATGTTTTACCACTGTACCATTAATGGGCATTGTTACTGGCTATTAGTATTTGTAATTAGCAATTTTTAAATTAGCGAAGGAATTGACGATATAAAAATTGAATCATTTATTTCAAACTGTATCAATAAATGTTTTGGATCGAAACATTTCTTATACATTCTTGGAAGGGCTATCCAAGTGTAAAATATCAGTGTAACTTTCTTTTTAGAAACAGAAAATTCTATGGGTATGATTTAACAAAGTATGCAACCCAGCTCAATTTGAAAAACTGGCCCTGCTGTTCATTTTATGGAAAAAGAATTTTTTAAAAAATTCCTGTAGTAGGCACGGTCCTATCACCAGCGATGAAAACTTTCCCAGTGGCGCATGTTGAAAACATTTCAAACGAGAAAATTATGACATGAAATCTCACGAGCTAAAGTGTAATAAACGGTGGTACCATGAACTTTGGTTGTTGACATATCTGAAGAAATGTTCCAACGGACGGTAATGGCCAAACGCATCTTCTCGAATATTTCTGAACTCTCTTTTTCGTTATTCTCTCGTGAAAGAAGACAGTCGCAAAACCATCGAGAATAGTTCGGGAACGTCCCGGAAATCTGAACAGGGGGGCCACATTCGCCGAGATAACAGACTTTCGATTTATTTTTCTTCCCCCTCCCCTCACTATCCATTCCTCCTTCCCTTCGCAAATATTTTTTTAGCGTTCCGTCAGGAAATATTTTCTATTTCAGATTACATATATATGTTTCATCTTTATACGACTATCTGCCGTAACTTCGCGTAATGCTTTCCTCTCACACATTTTCCCAAGGTTTGTTCCTCTTTTTTTAGGGAAAACTTTTTCATGGAGTTCTCTAGCATGGAGAGGTTGGGGAAATTCAATATGTACGTCCGTTTCCGAAGTAAAATGTGCGTGGGCTTGGCATGTATATAGACGTCTCCTAGTATGTTTTATGCCGTCTTCTGAGAGAACCCAGATTGCATTTCGGTTCCAAATTACGTTGGCCTTTTTGAAAAGTTTCCACAGGCTGCCACAGGCGATAAGTCAAAGTGCTGGAACACATAAAAGTTGTGTAAAATATGCGGTGACTTGGAGTAAAATACTTGTGTAATAAGCGCTCAAGAGGGAGGGGACTGACGTAGCATGTTCACCTTAAAGTCCACACTTTTGAAGACAGACTTGCGAAGAAAAATTATTAAGTATTTATGATTATCCTAGCCTCAGAAGTTATTATATTTATTTATTTGATTTATACGTACGTACAAAACTGTTCACTAAAAATACAGATTATACTCCTGTAGCAGAGATCTAAATGGCGTTCTTTAAAAGTTGTGTTACAGCTGAAACTGAAAGCGGTTGGTAATATTGTGATACAGAGTTCGTGCTTACAATGAAATAATCAGTACTGTTATGCTTATATTAAATGGTCGGAAACATACAAAAGTCTAAAAAGTAAAAAAAAAAAGTATTAATAAACAGGATTACAAGAAGAGCTCACTACAGTCATAAGACAAAAAAACTGCAGCTATGAATTTTTGTTAATTGCAATGAAAAAATGTCACTGTGGTTCCATAGTAAGTATGTTTGTGATATGTTTGTGGCTAATTCGTTCATTTGAAACGCAATGTGCAAAATGCTAATTTTTAACACCGAGACTACATTGCCACATGTACACCGTATCTTCCAGTAACAGCACAGAAGTGTATAACTTTTTAGTTATTCCCACTAGGTATTCTTTATACTGAAGTATTCTTTGTCTTTATTTCAGACCGAAACGATGGTTCACTCTTTGGACTGTTGCCAGGAAATTGGTGTATTATTATAAATATTATTAAAATAAACGCATTTTTCAAATATTAATTAAATGCCACTTTTATGTTTGTTAATATGTGTGGGGTTTACTGTTTCAAAACTTTAACATTAGGGGGTTGGTGTTATTTTTTTTCATTTGTCAATAGGACGTGTTTTTTGCGTAACTTCATGTCTTTGAAACAACCTCGAGGTCTATTTTAAAATCAGTTTTAAAGTTTTTACACAGTCAAAACCTATATAAGAAGCTGTCTAATAATTCTCATGATTTACTAAATAAAATATATATTTCAATTTGTGTTTATTTGACCGCATACAAAATTAAACACTAATTACTTAAGTCATTACACTGAAAATATCGTTATTTAATAAACTCTCCCTTATTTAACGTCCCTGCGCAAAAAAATGTCTTTTATTTTCGTCGCACAAAACCTAGCAAAGGTTGGTTTATAAATGTATTCCCTAACCAACAACATACTCTAATATTCACGTAGAATTAAGATAATATAATACTGATGGTTATTTGTAATGGTAAAAAGTATTTTTCATATTTTTCCTTGATTTTCTTCTGATACGCAGTTAAGTTAATATCATTGAAACTTAAAAAGCAATTTAGGGGCACGATTATTTCCCGTATTCATCTGGTAGCAGCCTAGACTTCTCAGTCCTATACATGAACTGGGCATTGTCGATTGTTCATTGGCTTCTAACCGTGCATACGGGTACCACGTGATTTCACCACGAGTTATTATCTTATTTATTACTTGTTTGGAGTCGTCAAATAAACAAATGCTATCCGATAACAGTAGGGACCCTGTTTTTCGCGAAAAGAATTTTGCCCCACATTGTTTCAGTGCCTTACGTGCACATCTGAAATTCTGCTTTGTGGTCAGTGATTGGATATTTTAACTCTCGCGAGCCTTGAGATTCTACCGACAAATCACAGACGTGTGGTATTGCAGGAACGTTATTGTAATTGGCTCAGGCAAATGAGATATGGCCTTTCACATAAATACTCTGCCAATAACCGTGAAGCAGAATTGATTATGTGTACGTAAGGCAATGAAAAAAACTGGGGCAAAAATTTTTTCGCGAAAAACAGGGTCCCTAGATAACAGTGATGACAAAGAAGTATACGTTGTTGATGTTCAACTTGACCTAGAATCAACACGTGAAATAACCGTGCCTATAGCAATAATGTAGTGTCTGCTGTCCAGAATATCGGCGACACGTGGCTGTGATCTCAGTATTTGAAATATTTATGTTCCGGTATTGTTAGCTCAAAATTAACTTAAATCCTGATACCTCAGAGTAGGAAAGAGGGAGGGAAATCGTGATAAATTTTAAATCTATCCAAAAATACGCTGAAATCACATGAAGTTAAGTGCTCACTAGAGTGGAAACGGCAGCCCTAGTGAAAATTTTATTACGTGTTAAAAATACCAGAGGGCTCATGTTGAATTCAGACTTGTGGGAAGGAGCCAGACAGCTGAAGTTCTTCTGGCACTCTTCCTACGCGAAGTTAAATTTTAAGTTCTTCACAGCTTCAGGTTTTTTGTCCTTACTTACTCTGCACGTTTTACGTTTAGAAGATGATTTCTTTGGACAAAATTTTACACCGAACAAGTCATTGCCAACCGTTTGCAGAACAGAGTAAACTTGACTTAATAAAAATATATTAATGAAACAAGTTTTAGAACTCTATCTGAATCACTGTTGCACTTACTCTCACGCCTATAATGGAGTGGAACTTATTTTACAAATTAACTCGGAAATATACGACGCAAAGTATTGTCAATCAATATTGAATTGATTTCTCCAAAATTCTTGAGAATAAATCCTTTTCATCATTTCTTTACCTTCATTACCTAACACTATTTTTTTTTTTAATTTATGAAAAATTATAAATTACACGACAGATTCCTATCCAAACTCATCTCAAACAAATTGTGTGTCCTTTCAATTCTTCAACTAATTTTTCTGTAAGGTAAGCCAGAGTAAAATGTACGTTGTATTAATATGAGCTTCGTAATTACTTAAAAAGTTGCTAAAATATTTATGATTATTTGTTACGTCTGTCCAAAATTTTACTTGCCCGGAGAAAATTCCTCTTTCATATTCTAAAAGTGCAAACATATTTACGTGTTTCCCAAGTAAAATTGAACTAAGGAGGGCCGTATCAGGAATTGAACCTGTAACCTCCCAACGTCATACCACTGTCACTACGTAACTCCGTATGTTGGTTGTAGTTATGTGTATGGCACAGAATCTATGCAACACCGCTGATCGGCATATTCAATGCAGTATCAATCACCTCTACATTATTAAAAGTTGTTTGTAAATTTGCCACAGTGCGTATAGGACCTCTAAGAATGTAGGTATGGTAGAATTGTTCCCCAGACATCCATGGTAGCACTCCTGTACATTTTTTTTTATAAAAAAGTCAAATGTATACTGAAGTTACCAGACTTGTATTATAACTAGAGAGTCTGGTTTTTCGCGAAAAGAATTTTGCCTCACTTTGTTTCAGTACCTTACGTACACATCTGTAGTTCTGCTTCGTGGTCAGTGATTGGATATTTTAACTGTCACGAGCCTAGGTATTCTACCGGCAAATCACAGACGTGTGTTGTTGTAGGAAGATTATTGTAATTGGCTCAGTCGAATGTGATATGGCTCTTTACCCAGACACGCTGCCAATAACCATGAAGTACGACTGCAGATGTGTACGTAAGGCACTGAAACAAACTGGGGCAAAATTCTTTTCGCGAAAAACCAGACTCTCTAGTTATAACAAGTGTAAAAGTTTGCATGCTTACAAGGCGTAAGTATGGTAACTGTCCAATGCCTAGAGATGATGGTTTATCGCGGGAAAACTTGAGGATTTGCTGGATTTCAGCACATGTTCAGCTAATCAGAATATTACTGGCTTTAGCTTGTACTTGTTGCTGTCACCCTATTTTAGTGAGCCAATAAGAATACCGATATAGTAATATCTGATGCCTATTATTGGTCTGTGTCAGACGTATATCATCGTATCAAATACGTTGAAAGAAACTGAAGTGTTTTCAAGGATATGTTGGCGCAAAACATTTTCGCGCTATACCATCATCTCTACCGATACTGCGTTCAGGTTAATTACATCCTAAATATTTTAGGATTTTTTTACAGTGTACAAACAAGACTCTCACCTGGCTTGCAGTTCTTTCCTACTATTCTTTTTCCAATGGCACTTTAATCATGTTTCTACGTTAGTGTTTTTTCTAATCCGGTAGGAATTATTCCCCATGCGACAGCCTGAAAATGGCATTTTAAGCCAATCTGAAGGGATCGAGAATTAGATTTCTTATAAGTGTGTTAGATTTTTAAAATCTATAGACTTAGATTGAAGTTGTTTTATTTTTTTAGGTAGGTATACAGATACATGTGATGAAGATACGTATTATCTTTAAAAAAAGGAATAGTCTCTACTCGCTGCAGCAAGTTTTAAGCGCAGGCAGGTACGTAAATAAACGCGTATTATATTTATAAAAAATTGAAGGTTTCTCAAAACTATTGAGAGAAAAAAATTAAAAGTATTTACTTAGGAAAATTACTTTTGCCTTCTTTTTTATAATGTATTTTGTCCGGGTGAAGTATTTCTGGGGCAATCAGTGACGTATTTTAGGAATGTCTTACGTTTGATTGGCTGTCCAAGAGATAACGCTAAACAAATGTGTCGTTATGGCTGAATCTTTGCTCGGAAAGTTGTCTCAACTCAACTAGTAACCTAGTATTGCTCTTTAAAATATTCTGTTTTCGTTTTCAGGAGATTTCAATTGACGTTTTCAACGTTTATGTCCAACGCCCTCTTCGGTTGTCTATAAGCACGTGCTATCTCCCGAAAGTATTTTTGTTTTCTGCGGTGGTCTGGAAGAGTTATACATCCGCGATAAATTCCTCCCTTAAGGCGAATGTAAGAGTTGCGTCGAAGTGTCGGCCCACACCGAGGAGATATGGGATGGCGAGCAATAACCATGCGAGCCCAAGGTCGTTCCTCGGTGTTATTCCGAGCCGTGGGGGAGGTTTTCTCCCACGCTCTCTCTCGTCGCAGATAAATGGGGTGATGTGTGTGCTACGACCCGCAGAAATCCTCCCCCTCTGCAGCGGGACATTCTGCCGCGCCGTACCCCCCGTACTTCAACCCCTACAAACACTCACCTGTTCCACCCCCTTGGGAACCTCGGGAAGAGGGTATGATGGCTCAACTCTGTTCCCCTTCGTCTCGGGCCAATGGCGTCGGTCGCAAACCTCGACTGCCGAGTGATACGACATTCCAGTCGCAATTCCCTAGGAAATAACCCTTCCCCGCGTCGCCAGCGGCTTAATGCAAGCCAGCCACGTCAGGAGGTTGGGAAAGAGTTTTTGGGCCATTACTGGGAATGGCGGTATTAGTATTCTGAATAGGGCAGGAAGCTAGTGCCCAGACTTTCAAAGTTCAGTTTTTTTTTTTTTTTTAATTAATGTTTGTGACTTGGTGTGTATCTCGCTTATACCACAGACAAAATACAGTAATACAGATGTGAAATGATGGTTCGGCTAATTTGATACTGGTTTTTATGTCCCTGTTTTACGTATTTGGTTAGTATGTTTGTAGAAATATGTTTGTTGTAGGCGTGACCTAATTTTTAAAATATGGAAGATTTGTTCGAAGTTGTTTTAATATGTAAATATTTTGGTTATAATGTTAGTAGTTTTGCGTAAAAACGCGGGACACACATCACTTGGGGCCTGTGAAATTTGCTTTATTGTTTGATGACAGACTGGACTTAATTTCCCTGTATATTCCGGAGTACATCTTGTAATGTCATTGGCCACACAGCCTTCATGTGTTGTTATGTGTGCCTGTTTATATTAGGTTGGTTGCTATGCCGTGTAACTTTTAATTGTAGGACACATTTAGTCTCCACGGCATACCTCGACATTTTTGTCGAGTGGGCAACGGGAGACGTAGAGCGAATGCACACAGCAATTTGGAATCTAGACTATTGGCAGAAAATAACGCGGTATTGCTTGACAAACATAACTGTAGCCCCGGGTAGGTAAGGTAAGATTGTTGGTGTTTCGAGGTCGTCGTGTGAAGGTAGTGGAAGGGAATGTCTTGGAGCTTTCCCTGTACACTCCGTTCATATTGTAAGTGACCATCTGTAGCTGGTATAATAGACCTGTGCAGTGATATACATTGTAGATGCGCGAAGCAAAACGACACGACCTGGACAACATCTAACTACACACTGGTTGTCACTTTTCAGGTGACAAGACTGTACGCACTGCTTGTCGCGAAGGCAAGATACTTGCTCGCTATTGGCTGGGAGGGTGTAGTGGGACAATCTAGAGTAGGAGGGTGAGGTATTCAGAGAGGGTGACGACTGTAGTTCATATATTTTCCGAGGACGCACTTAGGTTTGTCGTGCAGTACACCACTGTTGACGTGCTATGCGATGTCTGCTCACCTCACCTTAATAGACGTGGATTTTAAATATGAAATAATTGTTACCATAAGTTACATCTCATTAGAGCAACTTCAAAGCTGTATCTTGTAACAGAAATTGTATTTAGAAGAAAACCATTACTGCATAATTTTATTGGATAATATAAAGTAAAACTTAGTATTAAATACATACAAAGCGCCTTATGTAGCCATTTTTTTTCATTATTTTACTTTAAATGTTATAAAGTGATCGCTAGTAAAGTGTTTTTTGTTCGTGAGAAATTGTTAACTATATTATTTCCCAGCTTTGCTTGTGCGGTTAAAAATAAGGCTTTAGCCCGAGTAGTTGATGTAGTCTCACATAGAATGTAGGCATGTCCAATATGGCTGTCACTCTGTATATCAGTAATACGAGTGAATCAGCATCCACGGTGCTAATCAGCATTAAAACATCTGTTTTTTTTAACAGACACTTTCCTTGCTAAAGTGTATGAGCATATGCAAAATGCCAAAAAAACATTTATAATACAGTGAAATGAAAAAAAAATGTCTAACATAAAAATAACAGAATGTTCAGTGTTGTTAATTTATTTTCATGTATCATTAAAAATAGCATAGGTAAATGTACAGTACGGGCGTCTGCTCATGGGCAAGTTTTTTCTTTGTCATTAAAGCAGCACTTGTGTTCTCTAGCCGTAATAAAGAAATGTTATTGCCGAAATAGGAAAACATAAGAACAAAAAGAAAACAGCACCAGCGTATTTACAGGTAATGCACTCTAGGAATTACATGTTTACGGAAAATATGCGAAGGCAGAAGATTATGTTGTTACTTTCCTTCTTTTCTGTGTCCATAATTTCCAGATTTTCGTTAAGCATCGTCCTTCATTCTAACTTTGAATCAGTGGTGGTAATTCGCTGATTACTAAGCGTTTTTCATTAATTTCATTTGTTGAAATTGCTACAACAGGAAAGTACATATCCACTCCTATTAAGTGTATTTATATAAGTTGAACGGGCATTCGTACGTGTTCCGTTATCCGTGTATGTGTATTATAGATTTCTCAGTTATAAAGTATAATTGAGGACTTAACATTCATAAGGGGCTTAGTGCCAAAAGGTAAGTTTCGAGATTATAACGTAAACAGTAGGTATATTGCGACAAACAAATGAAGAAGGAATTATCCAAATGCGTTCACATATTTTTTATAATAGGAAAGTATTAAATAACAGCAATCGAATAGTAAATAACACAAAACAAATATAGACATCAACATATATTATATCAATGGACTAGAATGTGTTGATGTTACTCTATCTAATTGTCCTGATGTACGGACGTATGAATATCACTAGGAGATAGCACTTTAGGTATGTCTTCGACCTAATGTTTTGGCAGCTTTCTATGTACCCAACTAATTTTTGTCTAAAATGGTACTTAGCCCCTTTTGAATGTTAAGCCCTCAATTGGCAAAAACTAAATTTTGTTCAGATACTTAGAGCGAATTAGAAAAATATGAGATTAAGTTATAAGTTTACCAAGTTTCCTTCATAGTACAGTATAAAATGAACACGACAAACTTTTCGTAGAATAAAGGGAAATGCTAACAGTTGCAAGTTGTTCGTTGTTTTCATGTAACCGAATGTGATTGTTCGCAGATTCGTGGCGAAATGCCATAACTAGTATACTGCATGCCCATGTATATAAGGTAATTTTAATAAATTACAAATAAATGTCCACTAATAAGTTGTTAAACAACTTACAAGACCAAAATACTACTTAGTTCACTGCAATGAACAGCATGATTGGCCTTCCGTACGGATGTGGCGCAAAACAAAATAAACATGGGCTAACATCAATGCGATCTAACAGTGGGTCGTTTTGCCTGGAGTTATTTTGTCTTTATGTCAAGCTCTTAGTGTGTCTCTGGTAAACGATAATTTAAAAATACCTGGTTGTTATATTATTATTGCGGTAGGTAACATGTTGTGTTTGTATGTACACCACCGGCGGAACTTTTTGAAAAAAATAATTACTGTTAGAGTGACAGAACAGAGTACCCAAAAATTTAATGGGCACTGCAACGCAAGCCGGGTCAGCTATCTGACAATAAAAAGACACTCTTTACCGGTTATCGATAAACTGATTTCAATTTTCTATGGCTTTATGAAATAGCATGGGGCGAATGTTTAGATGGTTCCTAGTTTCAGGCTATGGCAAATTCCTTCCCAGCTTATCTACGCGAGTCAATGGTTCTGTTTAACGACATCGCAATAGGCGATAATTTAAGATGGCGTGGCGCATATGAAATATATGACTGTATAATTGTAGCTGTCTCGAAGCTCGTTAATAAATGGACTGTATACAAAAACTCACTGGTATACAACGCCTATACAACGATAAACAACGAGGCTGCCCGATAACACCGCTCACCGCAATGATTTTCTCCGGGATACAGCGTCCTGCCTGATGTACAAGATTGCCAACTCTTGGCAAGATGCTTCTGGATAACTGCTGCCAAATTAAGGCGGTGTACCATCATTTCTACTGCTTTTACGATAATTATTTTTTAAATTATAAACTAGAGCAGATCTAGAAAATCTGTTGCACTGTTTTGTTGAAAACAGTGTCTACTATGTTTCTTAAAGACAAATTGCAAACTGATTTAAGCGGATTATGCAATTAAGGAACTTCTCACTGACAAATGCCAATTATATATATTATTGTCTACAAAAAATTAAACTTAATCTTTAAAAAAAATCTATATCAATATCTGCTCTCGTTTAGGAATATAAAAAATAATTATCATTGAAGCAGCACAAATACCGAGACATGCCTCAAGTCGCATGACCTGGCAAAGCGAGAAATTTTAATTGCCGGGATCACTACAGTACTTCACTGATTGCACAACCGAATGTCAACTTAAGTCTCTGACACACACACGAAATACACACACATATACAGTCTTACAAAACTAACATGTAGATATAAAAAAACAGAGAACTGAAAGTTCAGATTTTGCCACTTCTTAATAGAAATGTTATTCCTGTGTTACGTATTTCTGGGACAGAATCTCTTAAGCCGAAATAACGGACATCTAGTTGCGGTTCAAAGGTTACAATCAACAAACACACCACTCGTGCTTGATCATACAGTTAGTGGAAACTGTAAACTCAGATTATTTCAGCAAGTAACGAACATGTTTTGGACATCGCTGTCACATATGGCAGATACTGTCCTCCTGTACCTGATCCCTAAGGCTTAACAGGAGACAACTTACAGATCTTAATACCGGGGGGGAGGGGGTGCCATCCACCCCGGTTCAGTCATATTTGCGGCCAGAGCAGTCATAGCCGTGCAGACTTGGTGAATGATAGGGTAGTTGAATACCACTATCAGAGGGAGATACGCTCCTTACAATCGCGGTGGCGGGTAGTAAAAACCCACCACAAAATACCTTCAGGATAACTGGAGGCATCTACCTTGCTGAGGGCGAGGCTATCCACCTCTACGAAACCGCTTCGTGGGCGAGTCCAGTAAGGCGGACCAGACCATGACCCAGAGACGAACCCTAAGTCTACTCCCTAGCGGGAGTATACGAACAGACTGAACTGCTCTTCGCGATGTAAGAAACGGAAGAAAACACTTTCGTGGGTGTGAGATTCATTACCTTTTTAATGTATTTTCCGCTGCGTGGTAGAACTGCGTGCACGCGATACCCGGCGAGGATAGCAGTTATTGATGGTAGTAAGAGCTGTAGTTAGCGACCCCAGATGTTGGTCAACTTTGTTCCAGTTCCTCACGCGCACATCTGCAGTTCTGTTTCGTAGTCAGTGACTGGATGTTTGTAACCCTCTGGCTCTAGGGATTCTACCCGCCAATCACAAGCGTGTAGTGTCGCAGTAACGCCTCTACGCGAAACACACGCAGCCAATAACGACGAAACACAGTTGCCAAATATGGCATACATTAGGGGTCCGTAGTTACAACAACTCAGTGGCTGTGAGTTATATTTATTTATTTATTTACTTATTTGGACGTTTTATATGTCCTCGAACAGCACAAGGTCTTGGTAGAGGAACCGAAGGGAAGAAGGAAGGAGTCGGCCATGGCCTTTTGAAGGATCCAATCCCAGTATTCGCCTGGAGCGATTTCGGGAAACCCCGAAGAACATAAATCAGGATGGTCGGAGCCGGGGTTCGAATCATGTTCCTCCCGAATGCGAGGTGAGTGATTGAAATATGCGAAGGCCAGGATCGTGAAGAATACATCGCCAGGTCGTTAGTATAGCCATCATATGAGGTTCCGCTAGAAGCGGATGTCAAACATTACAGTCTCAGACAATATGTTGTACAACCAAGCACTTCTGGTATGAATATAGCTGACGTCCTGCAGGTAGACCAGCATCCACTATAACTCGTGCAGAACTGGAAGTTCTTTTATCTCAGAGTGGAGACTATCTCCCAACAATACATTTAAGGCGGCCGCCTACCACACGCTTCAAACGCGTTGCAGCGTGACGTAAACAGGTTTTTTCTACGCAAATATTCCACGTGTGCCCATTGTGCCAACGTACGAAAATAAAACAAACTTCAGGCAAGGTCGGAACCTCATTGTTAAGACGCCACGCTCATTGTAAACACTGTTTCTAAGTCCTTCAGCATGGCTAAAAACGGTCTTTTCAGACTTCCGTACTTGAAAATGTACTAACCGGATGTATGTGAAACTCAGATTGCGACCTGCACTGAATTTAGTTGCAGACTTTTCACCAGTAAAAGTATATGGTCACCACTTAATGTCCCACAGTAAAAACGTTTGGCGGGAAGCTTGCACGTTAGTTCAGCGCTTGGCTCGTTGAGGCGACGCGACATTTGATGCGCGCTTCAAGGTCGACCTTACAGCTCCTTCGCTTTTGAGCCTCTCACGCGCGGGTAGGCGGTGCCCTTAACTGCCGTCTCACTGACACGTAGATGTGCCGCAGTATTGGTGAAGAGTGTCCACTTGTCTCCCCTTCTCCGCCGCCATGCTGATGTCATATTCCTTCCCGTTTCTTAAACGATTATACCCTTATCATACAATTAAAAATTGAGTCATGATGTCTCGTAAGTTTAGTGACTCTTTATTTCCTCGAAGAAACATTTATGTACCATTTGTTCAGATGCTTACGTGCACATCTGCAGCTCCGCTTCTGGTTACTGGCTGTGTATTTTTGTGTAGAGGCGTCAATTAATTGACTGAGCCAATAAGAACAAGGGTACCGCGACACCACAAGTCTGTTATTATTCGTTAGGACCATAGGACTGAGGGTTGATACAGCCAATCACAGACCACGAAGCAGAGCTGCAGCACATGAGCACGCAAGACATAGAAACAATGTGCTGCAGAAATATTTTCACGAAAGCTAGGGGTTTCTACGTGTGATATTTTTATACCGTATTTTTATAAATTCCCTAATTTATAAAGAGTCATCTCCTCACTTTGACCAGTTATATAGTATGTTAAAAGTGTGACACTGACGCGGATGTCTAGTGCAAAAATGCTGTAACGCGCAAGGAGAGCATATAGTGTTTCTGTTGACCCGGTGAAGCAATGGGTCGCCTAACTGTGGATGTACTGTGACTTCTTTCTTCGGTAAGGTTTGGTCACTGACTAAATAGTTATACGTGCAATGACGTGACGTCTCAGTTGATATGGCCGAACGTCACATTTTATTGGCTACCCGAGACTGTTGATATCTTGATATAGGCGGTTCGGAATAAAGTGAGCACTCGAAAAAGATCTGCTAAAGATCTATTTCCAGCCAATCCGTATCTTTCCGCGTGTAACGGCTAACGACGGGAAAAGTCTAACCTCCTGGGACACGTCACTTTGTGTTTGCGCGAGTAAGATAAATTGTTCAGTTGATAGGAACCTATATAGTTTGATAAAAAAGAAGTTAAGTAATTATACAAATACAATTATATCGCTGTCGGTTGAATTTGTTTCAGTATTGTTGTATTTAAATACGAATAAACACCGAACTATATTGTGTTATTTCGTTGCCAACCATACAAGCTGTAAGGCAACTATAGTTAATGTTGAATTATATGTAGCAACGGCTTGTGATATTTTTCAAAGTTTACATTTGTTGTGTTCACTTTATTCCGAACGGCCTATATCATGTTTGGTTCCTGCATATCACGGCAGGTTTCCTATTGGCCAGGCTGACTGGCGGTAGACGTTTCCGCCATATTACAAAGCCATTTTCCTGACAAGTGTTACTGACTTTGCCATCCTACCTGCTGTTTCACTTCTGTACTCTTAACTATTCTGTAGTTTGGTTTCGCCTTTGAAGTTTCTACCCAAGCATAAACGTGACCCTCATCCCAACACGAGTGCAGCTAGAGGCGGAAATTGTCACTTGTCAAACTTATCTATATGAAATTACATTGTCTTCCTAACCTGAAGTAGAAATAACCTTAGCGGAATTGATCATGTCAGTCACTCTGTTAGGGTACGTAGAGCCAAATTTTAACTCGAGGGTGTTCACAAACTGATCTAAGAGAAGTATGCTTATGTCCAACAGTACACTCGGGCATCTCTGTTGTTCAAGAATGTTATTACCTTCGTATTCACCTCGGCTGGTAGCAAACTTGCATGTTTTGAACGGCCACTGGGCATTAGCATACAAGCATACAAGAGACGGTTCTATTTTTGGTTATCTTGCTTGTACAAGTCGAAAGATTTTCATGCACCCGCAACTGATTTTGAACTAAATAGCTTACAAAGACGAAACATTCTGAAATAAAGAGTGTATCTGGACAAAGGATGGTACTGAAGGAATATTTCCGGATCGTGCATCATGTCACTTAACCTAGAATTTTATCTACTGCCAATAATATTTCTGTTTTCACATTTTATAATTTATTTTTGGTGTAGATACAAACAGTATTGCACAAATAGCTCCCACTACCACAAATGTAGATTAAAAATCAGCGTCTAACATTTTAATGATGTACACTTTTGTGTGCAATAAAGTTGGCAGTGTGAACTAGACGTAACGTATTTACTTGTTTGCCCTTGAGCACAACCTAGCTATAGGCTGTTCAAGATAAATTGAACATTGCTTACAATTGTATGTAAGTCATTATGCCGCCATCTTTACTATTTTAAATACGGAAACTTCCATGTAACTAAAAACTAGTGTAAATATTTCAAATCCCCCAAAATTTTACTTCTATATCCCCAATTAATACGTTTTTTTTATTATTGTAAGTGTTGGAAAGTGCTCAGTTTAAAGTGAACCACTTATACAATGTGGTGATCGAGCGAACCTGGTAACGGTGCCTGGGTAAGTGAGGGTTATTTTTCGTACACGGCTCAGGTGTATGCAGGGAAGGAAGTTGAGGACGGCGATGTAGGACGTAATGCCTCGTGCTACGTGCAGACTGCAGTTTGCTTGCACGGTGGGTAACGAACCAGCACGTTCACAGACCAACACCCAGGAGCGCTATCTCGTTTACCTCCTCTCTTCCATCCATCTTCCCCTTCCTCCATACGTCCTTCTGTAGTCCTTTGTGAACACCCTCTCCTTTCCTCTCTCTCTGATTGTTCTCCATCTGTCTTCTGGGCATTGCTTCATACGTCTCTCTTCCTTGCCGTGACCTTATTCTTCTGTGTGGCTTCCTGGTTATTTTCTTTTGTTTTCTCAACGCAGCGTCTTTCACTGCGTTGCTGTCCTGCCGTATTCTCGGTGTACTGTGTAATCTTTTGTAACTAAGAATATGAGTTTCCCTGACCGTCTGACAAAACGCCCGGCGAGAGCGGTTTGAAATAGGAGCAGATGACGTGTAAGTGCCGGCAAGTCTATGCTCGCCACGTATGTGGAATAGTCTGCAAGTGTTCGTCCCACGTAATACATTTTTATTTCGTAAATTATACATAATGAGTCAGGACGGGATGAGTTAATTTTGTGTAGTGTTAGAGAGGCCCAGATATTTCGCGAATTAAGTTCAGAAGTTAGAGTTCAAAGCCATGTACATGTTCATTACTTTCGCGATTGTGTAATTGTTACTGAAACTCTTCCTAGGGGACTCTGGACCAATAGTAGACCTGCATGTAAACACTGACTGCAGCTACCTTGTCACATATACAACTGTACACTCAGTGTAGCAGCAGACAATATACAAGTATCTGAAGATATAGTGTATACAGTCCAGTCTGCTGGTTGTTGAACCTGCCACATTTTTATGTCTCCATAATTCATTCACAGAATTGAGATTTTTTTTGGGGGTTTTTTAAAATACATATCATTTCAGAAATTAAGGTTAGTTATATAATAATTTATCACCATTTTAAATTTAAGATTATTCTATAGCAAATATTTAATTGTCTGTAAGAATTGTTTTCTTCGGTGAGTACTGGGAAAATGAGACATCATATTTTAGAGGAAGTTAGGTTTACTTAAAAATACATAGTTTTGGCTGATTTCGTTTAATTACGAGACTTAAACTGAATTTTCGTGGGTAGCGGTGTGTTAACATGCGTTAAGTTTATAACCACCAATATAACGAGCAGTTTGGACAGGAAACACGAGTTCCCATTTTGAAATGCATTGACTAACAAGACGAAGGAACTATTCAGTGGTTGAAGTACAGATGCTGTGTCGCGAAGGATACGGTATTTGTAGACTGGATAAATTCGCGACTTCACTGACCTGTAGGCAAACCTTAAAGTATATCATGTGTACTAAGGCAGACAACAGCTATTCATTGGCTGCTCTCTTGACACATTGTTACTATTTGACTGGATGTGCATTTAGTAGCTCCGTTACTATTGACTGAGTGCCTTCCAGGAGGTGTCAAATAAATAAAGGCAGGAAAATTTCGCGGATTCAATAACGTGCAGGCTAGACTCCACTATACTATGCTTACTCAAGCCCCTACCATTTGTCCACTGGCTGCTACACGGTGGAACAACGTACAGTGAGCGAGCAGTCAGGGCTTGAATATGAATATGACAAATAAATCTTGGACAGTTACAAAAGCGGCACGAACTTAAAGTTGTTTGGGTTTTAGCCTGTACCCAAAAGAAAGCGCGAATTTTTCAGGACCCTAGTCATTAGTATTAGTCACCAGAAGAGAGTGCATATTAGTAGTTTAGGCCTTCTAGTGTAGAGTAGACATGTTTACTGTTTCCTAATACAGTTTAGTGATTTGATGAATGAGCATAGTTGTATAACGCGTTCCACGTTGATTACTAGCTCGTTAGACTGACTATGTAGCGAGTTTTTAACAGTACATCATTAAATCAGTGTCGGCTCGTGGGTTTTTGCCAGGTAGGGCTGCAGTTGCCAAGAGCTGTACATGGTTGTGCGCTGGTTGACTCTACAGCCACTGACACACTGATGTGCAGGTACCCCTTACTACTGAGTGGTCACAACATATCTAGTAGCCGGCAAATGTTTCATGCTCGTTGGTCTACGGCGCGTTCATCAAGAGTGTACAATTCCGACTATCTGCACCCCCACCTGGCAACAATCCACGAGCCGCCACTGATGATAAGTACAATCCACAGTCATTAACGAGCTAAGTTCAAAATGGTCAGTGGGAGGAATTCAAGGTCGTCAGGTGAGTAAGTGAGTCAGGGGGTGAATAGACTTTGATCAGCGTCTAACAGCGATATTATGAATGCTGAGTGAAGAGTGTAATGATATTAATAAAGGTAGGAAATTTCGCGAAAAGATTTTTGCAGCACTTTGTTTCAGTGCCTTACGTGCACACCTAAATCTCTGCTTTGTGGTCAGTGATTGGATGCCGTAACATCCAGCGTGTGGAGGTTAAACGAGCAAATCACAGACGTGTTGTGTCACAGTTATCCGTGTACTGATTGGCACAGTCAGTTGACTAACGACTCTGCACAAAAACACTCTGTCAATAACCTTGAAGTTGAGCTGCAGGTGTGCACGTAAGGCCAAAATTCCCGTCCCTAAATATGAATATGGGGAAGTAACGGAATGTTACGGAGGGCGAAACTATAGAACCCTGAAAATCCCTTGCCAGCCAACGGCAACCTTGGTCGTCCACGACCGCAGTTGCATACCCTTAATGAATAATATGTACGCCGACGACGTCCACAGTTCAAGGTCACGCGTGCAGTCCAGCGGCGAAGTACTGGAGGTGTGAAAGCCTGTGTTTTACGACAGGACGACCCTCGACGGCCCAGGTCCTCACGTCGAGACGGCGTTTACGACCTCGGTCCTCTCTCCAGCTCGGGGTGACACGCCCTGGCTGGCGGGGGTGTGGTGTGAGAGGGAGACGCTGTCACTCGCAGAGCGATTGGTCGAGGAATATGGTCGCCAAGGAAGATTTTACTGCCGGTAAAACCCCGTATGTGCAGTGCTGACGTGCAGCTAGGGATGTACAGGCGGGTACTTGTTCAGAATGTGTACACCCCTGCTCCTCGTCTTCCAGTAACTTCTGCCCTTACTAGAAAATGCCTACTTGTACAGGATGTGCCACTCCTAGTGAGGCCACTTCCAGTGCCAGGTTTTCGATGTAATAAAACTCCGTCTTTCATATGAAAGTTCCTAGGGTCATGTTCTGCCAGACAGTGTTGCCAAATAAACGAATCTTACGTTACTATTGTCATCAAGGTTCATGCTAATACCTGGATAGTTAACTGATAAAACTAATAGGTTAATCATGTTTACTGATGTAACCTATGTTAATGTTATGGAAAATATCACATTATTGCTATGCCTTGCCGACATGTAGAGCCAATGATGTTTGGTGACAAGAAATATGCGCCAACTTGCTCCAATGACCTGTGAGCTTACCTGCAGCTGTGCTTCATTGTTATTGGCTGCGTGGTTTGTGCAGAGGTGTCTCTCAAATGACAGTTGCCAATGAGAGTCAGGTTACTGCTACACCACACGTCTGTTATTACCAAGACGCTGAGAGTTAAAAACAGTAAGAGGGCGTGGTACATAATTCAACGCTGAAAGCATTAATCTATAACTGTAGGTTTTTTGAAGCCAATTTGCGAACATTAAACAATAGCAATCCTAGACAATAGTTTTAGCCAACGTTTTAAACAAAATTGTTTCCAGTGTTACCAACTTCTGAGGCACAATCTCTGACACCGGAACCTCGTGTATTTAACTGCGGCGCAAGAGATCACACGTAGCGAATTAGTAATTCTGGATAAATATTTACTCTTAAATTGGCAAATACAAATTATCTAGGAGTGTCATTGAATATTTTATTTATTTTGGCTTCGAAAAAAAAAGAGTAGAAATCAATTAATGTTTTCAGCGTTTATTTAACTATCACACACTCTTAAGATGTGCACGTAAGACACTGAAACAAGTTGGTATATTAGTCTTTTCACCAAACATCATAGCTAGGGACTGGAAAATTTAGCGGGTTCAATGACCTGCATGTTATAATCAAACATCCTATACATACTCAAGCCCCGTCTATTAGTTCATTGTCTGTTGTTCCACTGAGTGGTAGCTAGTTGACTAATAGTCGGGGCTTGAGTATGCATAGTACATGGATTATAACATATAGGTCATTGAATTAGCGAAATTTTTCGATAGTCTCTGCCTATATGTTCTATCTGGCAACACTGTTATGAGTCGTTCGGGATAAAGTGAGCACTAAAAATGTAACCTTTGAAAGATATCACTCACCGTTACTGCATGTAATTCAACATTAACTATAGTCCCCTTACTGCTTGTATGGTTGGCAGCGAAACTATACAATATAGTTCTGTGAGTTTTCCTATTTTAATACAACAATACTGAAACAAAATCAACCGAAATCGACATAGTTGTATTTTGCATAATTAATAAACTTTTTTTTATCAAACTATGTATGTACCTACTGACTGCACGATTAATCTTAACGCGCAAACATCAAGTGACGTGTCCAGAGAGGTTAGACATTTCCCGTCGTTAGCCGTTACTTACGGAAATATACGAATTGGCTGAAAAAAAGAACTTTAGCAGGGCTTTTTTGAGTGCTCACTTTATTCCGAACCGGCTATATCGAGATATAGTTTACCGTGCAAGTCAACTGCGGGGCGCAGTATGGGAAATATACATTCGATGTAGGCCTACTGTGTTCACAGTCCGACCATTGTAAATGTTTGAAGGGTTATGTTTGTTGAATGGTTAGTGAATTGTTGGACTTTAAAAGTTGTAAGTTGTGAAGTTCTTCGAAAGACATCTGTGTTCGAGTCCCGATTGTTCGCTCTTGACTTGCGCTTGCATGTTGGGGTAGGTGGCTGATACCGCTGTAGGTCGCCGTGTCTTGTCTGGGCGCGTATTCTCGTATCCTCCTCATCAACGTCATGTCATACAGCAGACCTGAATGTTAACGAAGATTAATGTTTTTTTGGGACATACGCCATCCCGGGAGAATGCTACCGTATTGCAGAAAATCCCACAATGAACAAGCAACTAAAAACAATGAAAGAAAAACCAGAAAGCTGTAGTCAATGGACATAAAACATACAGATATCTGCTGAAAGGAATGTAGTACTATCCCAGATAACGAGACAAAAACAAATTAAATACAACGCAGAATAAATTCCCAAGTGGAATATAGTCGACTGGAGAAGGACGTCACAAAAAAAAGTCAGACGAAAAAATAATTAAAAAAAACAACAAAATGGGGTGTGCGATAAAGGCACCAAATGGATGAACGACGACAAAACAAATAAAGTCAGAGATGAATGGATGTGAACACAGACAAGAGACAATACAGACAAAAACCAGACGGAAAGCAGTAGACTTCTCAAGACAACAGATGCTATGTTTCAGGAACTGGTATATGTTCACGCCTTCAGGCGCATGTACAGACTGAGGGACTCCAGCAGGCTGGCTGTGACATCTGGAGAAACAAGGGTCTTATATAGGACAAATGCCTACATGTAGCTCAGCCAATGAGAGTACAGCTGCCTCCTGAGGCAGGCATGGCTCGGATTTTCTGCAATACGGCAACACTCGCCTGCAATGGCGCATGTACAATAAAACGTTTATGTTCATAAAACGAACCCGTTACAAGAATCGTTTCAAGATCACTGAATGTTAACGCCGTGCTGCCATGCTTCTGCCGTTGTACCGTTAATTACTTTTTTTTAAATTTATATTTGTATTTATCTTTGGCCATAGACAACACACCAAGCCACGAAGTTTTAAAAACATTGTGCTTTGTTTTTATGACTGTATAATATTTTATTTTCCGAGGAAGTGTGGTTTCCAAGGTTTATCACTTAGAGTAAATATAGGGTAGAGGGAGTATCCTCTATACAGCTGCGTACGAAATTGTGTGTTCAACGTGTGTCACGTGACTTTAGTGAAATATGCGCGGGAAATTTGAAATAACATTGAGAGCGAAGATAATAATTGTTTAGTAATCACAAATATGTTGGGTTATTTTGGTACCTTATGAATTTATGAACTAAGGAGAGCACACTACCATATTATCGCATAGTATAATTGCGTAGAAATTTCAGAACGACAATTGTAAACAATGTTTGCCACGTTACTGTTTTCCTTAACCCAGCTGTTTTAGTAAAAAGTAAATATTAGCTACATACTTACCATAAGGTTTTGAACCTAGATTTTAGTGACACCGCGTGACTAAATATATATTCTGGAAGGTACGCCATGAGTTTCAAACAACACGACTGCATTTTTACGAAGAAAAAAAATAAATAAACAACACCAAACTCTCGAGACCATGTTGGACACACATTTGTGACATCATGTTCCCTCTACTATATATTACCTCTATGGTTTATCACTACTTGACATAGTTTTTTTATGATTTGATCAGAATAGTGACCAGGTTAAGGGCCAGAATCGATCCCAAAGCTATGTGTGCTACGAGGAATAGCGAGACGGAGGCGAGACAACTGCGTGAAAAAAAAGAAAAACAGAAGTTAAGTTTGGAACGTTTTTGGGCGAATGAAGAAATATTTTATTGAAAGAAGAGAAGAATACGTTCGGACGGTGATCAAGACATCACGTATTTGATGGAGCTGCGAAGACATTGGGTTGAGAACGACAGAAGAGTATATTTTGGGTAAAAATGCCCTGGATCTGAATCTCCGGTAGTTTACTCAGATGCTTGGATAGGAAAAAGCATAAATTTGGAAATTTTGTCGGATTTCGGAACTTCGAGAAGTCGCAACTTCTACTGCCCACCTACGCCGATGATCGCCGGTAGGAAGAGGCTTATCCGAGGTCGATTGGGGATTTCCACTGCATCGCCGGAGCTGAAGAAGGTGTCAGGCCAATTTCCGAGCCTGAATTTGCTGTCAAGAACCCAGGGGCCGGAGCTCAACGAGGTCTCTTCCCTGTAGACCTCATTCGCAAGGACAGACGTCGGCCATCCACTGAATGAAGGTACTGCGCCAAAAAAGCAGAAGTCTGGTGAGCCCAGTCCTTTTGCTGCACACTACACTCCGTCACAAACACAGCCATTTCCTACCCATCTTGGGAGTCACCTACTTAAATATCTGCCAGAAAACGCACCTAGTTTGGGGAAGAAGTCTGGTACCTTATCCTGTTCGCTAGTTAGTGTAATTAAGTATGGTCACGACGCATCATTTTATCCATTACACACTTTCGCGACACTGTCCTTAATTTTAAGTCGATTATTTTCCATTCTAAGTAATCCTGGTATCCAACCCTTGTAAATCATATAAAATATTCTTATCCTCACACTGACGTCATCAACATTATCTAATTTAAAATTAAATGACATACATTCTGAATTACCAGTCTTTGATTTCCAGGGGAAGGGTATGATCAAGTCACTGGCACGCAAACAGTGTGCCGAGGTACCTACTGAGTTTCGCTAGCTGACCACATATGGAATGTATGAGGTTACCTTGGATTCACTTTAAACATATTTAACATAATTTTTCCTCGCCTGTAAAGAGCCGGGCACTTTTATGTTACAATTTTTTTCGAGATTTTTTAAGAATAAATTTTATTTTGTACGTTGGTAACACTGAGGCTACAATGGACAGACTGTGTGCTATTATAAATCGCTTGGCTATAACCCGGGCTGTCTGATGACAGATACGACGGACTTTAGTAACTACAACTGCCTATAAACATAGGTCTTAAAGGCGCGGTCTACAGCAACGTTTATTGTCATAATGTTTTTATTTTTATATTTGTACCAGATATTTTTTCTTGTGAAGTTTTTCTGAACACTCAAGGTTTTTGCGTAGTGTATATTAAACGCCAAAGTTTGTATTTTACGGTTTTATGTATGTCACTAAAACCAATTGACATACTTAACCGAAACATTTTATAGTGAATAATGATGTTGTAGGCTGGGTCTTCATCTATATAAACACAAAAAAGTAAAAAAAAATTGTTTTGTATTAAGGGAAAAAAATACAAGAATTGGAATTAAAATTTTAAAAAATCACGAATGTTTTAAAAACACAGAAAAGTTCTTTTTTTTATGTAGGAGATGACGTAGCCTACGTAATCGTTATTCGCTGTAATTTTTTTTTTCACTCTGTTATGTCAGTTGGTTTTAGTGTCATGCAAATTTCGACATTTACGAGCCATTACGCAAAAACTACGAAAGATAAAATAATTCATGACAGGAAAATTTGGTTACAATTTATGTATCAAATAATATAATAACATATTTATTGCAAATATAAAACACGACCTTGAAATTGCTGTAGACTACGTTCTTAAGGCATGCTCTCTTATTTCTACTGGTTTAGCGATATTAATTTTTTACGCCTAAACGAAAGCAGATATTACAAATCTCAGGCAGTTTTGTTTACCATCGTCTTCACGATGTTGTCTTATTTTTCAAGGCTGTAAATAATATGGTTTTAGCTAATAATGTAATTGACGAAATTCTGGTTGACTTTTTAGTCGAAAACGAATAATTTCTTGTTTTGAAAAAAAAAATTAACTTTCACGGCAAAACCTAGAAACAAATATTTGATATTTACTTTCGTTTAAACTTAAAAAAATTATTATCGTAAAAGGAGTAGAAACAAGAGATAATTTTCTTAATGCACGAACATGTTTGCTGCCCCAAAGTGTGTTTTGACTATCTGAGCAAACAAACACACACTGTAATGTGAATACTCTATAAACTCACCTGTCATAATGTTTTACCTACGTTAATAATATTTATTCAGATCAATTTCTAAGTAAACAAACAATGCTTTTACTTTTCTTTTATTTCCCTTCTGTACTGTAATCTCAGCAACAGTTGACATAAGCCCGTATGTGGATGACGTCTGCACAATATAAGACACTCTCTCACCACAAGCTCCCTCTTTTACCAAGCAACTTCGGTCCTAACTCATCGCTTCGCTACTTCTGACGTCCATTTTCGCCGCTACAAAGGAACGATTCAAGGCAGCGCGGAGAAGGTGAACGTTAATTGACTTTTCTCCTCGTGAAATGGCCCTCCACTTTTCCAGACGGGAGGAGATATTTCTCTGCTCGACCAATCCCCTCCCTCTCCCTCCTTCCTCCCTTCACCACGTCCGACCAATAGCGATCCGGATCCCGCGTTGACATAGTGGTTACACTGCTAGCCTCCCTCAACGACTTTCCTGGTTCGCGTCTGAAATATTTTTCAGCGAAGTCATGTTGCTTGCGTGTATGACTGGGTTTGCCGTTATACTGGCTATTTCACTTCTGTATTAATAACCATTCTGTGACTTTAATTTTACTTTACATATTGTAATCTTAAACTTTTAATGTTTTTTTTTCTTTTGACTCCTGAATTGAAAAATTGTAATTTTCTATATTAAGTAATGTTCTGCTTGTCTTGCGTTATAAATATACTCATGACTTGATGACTGTTGGGGCATAGCTAATCGGAACTAATTCTAGCAAGTTATGTATATAACAACTTCTAGTATGTTTATAGTGGATAGTTGCACTTCAACAGTAGTTGTGGTATATGCATGTAATGTAGTACATGATGTACCATCTGTATTATAAATTTCACACTTAGAATTCAATATAGGGACCTAAGCCGAGACTTGAGAAGTCAGCGCGTGAAAGGTGCAGCTTGTCACTGATGTTCTGTTTTACACGAATCTGCTCAAATAGTTTAATTAAATGTAAATATATTAAATAAAACAAACTAAAACTCTCCAGCATTGTGCAGTTGTTACATTTGCATAAAAATTCTTCCGCTTTGAATTACTTTTGTAAAAAGTTTTTTAGTCCTTGACTTTATAGGACTAAAATATTTATTGTAAGACTGTTCCAAATCTGGAAAAGGTTTAGCAAGTTTTTCTGACACCTAACAGTTTTGATACAAAGTGTAGAGATGCATAACATCAGCTTCTGTGTTTTTAAATACTCCACACCTATTCGTAAACACTTGGAAGGCCTTCAAAATAAGGAAATTTGGTCTTGTCAGCAGATTGCTTAATCTAGTAACATACCAACCTGATTTATATAAATATTCACACACACACACACACACACACATATATATATATATATATATATATATATATATATATATAGAGAGAGAGAGAGAGAGAGAGAGAGAGAGAGAGAGTGGGCTGTACAAAAGATTTTCGTGTGTGTAAGCTTGCTGATGTGAAGGATAAAGTGATAAAGTGTTTGTGGAACCATGGCATGGATGTGTGTAGTGCTGGGGTAATACTGTCTAGAGGGGTGGCGATGACCACACAACTGTGTCGTACAACTGCAGCTGGAGAGGGGAGGGAGGCTGGGGAGGAAGATCACGAAACAAATGCCTGCAAGTTTGCAAGAAGAGGAATCAATGGATGAAGAGGTTAGGGGGGAGAGTGCAAAGTTACAGATGTCTGTAGTCCTTACGAGCATATATATCTTCCTCTCCTCTTGATGCTGTTTGCGACATCTCTCTCTCTCTCTTTCTTTCTCTCTCTCTACACCACTTCGCACAGCCGCCGCACAGAGCAGGCGAGTTAGCAGAAGCAAAGCGGCCAGGGACAGTAGTTTATCGCCGGGAGAAATGTAACTTCGGATTCTATAATTAGACACATTCAACTCGGTGCCCTGTAGACAGAAAGTAGACCAATAATTATCATGTGACAGTGCAGTTGCAGTGTCGGATGTGGTGAGGACCAACGGTCGGAGGCATGCGAAATTCACGCTATTGTCTGGTGGTAGGCTAGGCTTCAAAGGTCTGTATATACCTGAGCACAATCTGTGGGTTCACTGGGCACGAGCCTTAATGCGGTGACAGTTACGTGTGTGAAAATTTATCATGATATTGGCGCCATTGTCGCTGGACTTTTGCTGTTGGCTAGAAGCGGTCTTTGCGGTAGAACATGATATTATCGGCCAATGAGATACGTCGAGCGAATATATAACAGCTTGCAGTCTTCTCAGCTGTTAGAAAACAAAGCGAATGTCACACATTCCTACCAATAGGACGTAGGTGAGTGCGAATACAGAACTCAGATATGTTGGCATTTATGCATGCAACTCGCATCTATTTAAATTTAAATGCGGTCAAATTTAAGATTAGGGTTTATTTTTTTTTTTTTTTGGAATTGTCACATGATACATAAGATTTATTACCGTTACTGTTTTTGTTTCAATTTTGATAATTCTGTTTATCTATTTTATTTACTTTAAGGCTCAACAATAATTTGGGTTTTTTTCTTTTAAGGGATCGTTTTGTGTCAGCGGTTAGTGGAAATGTTTAATTTAAGTGTTTTTTTTAACCGTCTTCCGAAAACCTTAATACTTCATATACGCTGTTCAGCCATAATAACTGCACCCAGCTCTTCTTAAAACAGAGATGAAGTGAAGAGCAGGTGTAGTGACGCTAGTAATATCCAGTTATTTGATTTTTGTCGCAGTTTGAACGCGCAAATAGTCCCGCAATCTGTGCCGTATCGAGGCTTCATTTAACGCTCAATTTCTATGCAAAAATTGACCGGCGCTGGGAGCCAGGAACAAAATAGCTAATTTCCATCTTAAACTAGACGCATGACGGCCACCGCGCCGGAATTGTGTTGCGGCAGCGTCACGCACTGCAATTTTATCGTGCGTGCGCGGAACGTCGCGATATCGTAAAAAAAGTCCTTTTTTAGTTTTATCGCGACGGTGATAGAGGTCGCTGGATGGGGGGGGGGTGCCCCCCACTGACCGATTGCAGGGTTGCTGTAAGTACTGCACGCGAACAACCAATAGCACGTTTCCCCTCGGGCGAGTTCGCGTGACGTCGACCTTCCTTACGTACCATAGTTCCGGTACACTCAGCACCCCGCGTCACACAACTCCAGCACGTCCTGGGGGCACTTACTGTTTTGCTTGTTGCATAAATTTACTACGTGTCATGGTGGAACTTTTATTCAATTGGGGAGTATGCCAAACTGAATCGTTATTCTGTATGCTCCGTCGTTGTGCGCGACTGCTTCTAAGTGGATGACAACATACAGTAACACAGAAGGACTTGTCGCGAGAAATTATGCAAATACAACAAGGAATATAGAACTAACTATTGTTAGAGACATTCCAGCAGACTAGACTCATGGCTGTATACTCATATAGTGTTCCACGTTTGCCAACAATGCCGTGGTCTGCCGCGGCGGAGAATACATCTGTCCAATAATTAAGAGACCATTCCAGTGTTTCAGCCTGATGTATGCAACCCGCAGTAACCACCATATAACTCAAGGCTAGAATAAATATCGTTATAGCAATAAGAGTATTACACATATAGACGTTATCTTTGCTCTTTATAAAAGACACAGTCCTTCTTATTTACACTGTTTTTTTTTTTTGCAAAATCGAGTATAACAAACAATTACATTATCGACGTTATGCGTTTTGCAAAATTTGTAGTCAACCGTTTTCTACACTTGACTTCGGCGAACGCATCTAAAATACGAACGACTGTGTCTTTGATAACACACGAAGATAATTTTGATATGTGTAATACTCTCATTGCTGTAACGATAGTAAAATTAGCCTTGATTTTTATAACTTTTTATGCGGGTTGCATACATGCGCCTGAAACACTGACACGGTCTCTTATATTTTCCATGGTAGAGTAACCTAACTCCAACAAACGTTTGCATACCTAACTGACATCACAAGGATGTTCGTTAGTAATGGAGTCACGTGTTATACTCAGATGTATGCAGAGTAATTAATAACGTGATTTAAGCAGGCCCCTAGCAACTAATATATATATATATATATATATATATATATATATATATATATATATATATATATATATATAAAAGAAAGTCGTGTTAGTTACACTATTTATAACTCAAGAACGGCTGAACTGATTTGGCTGAAAATTGGTGAGGAGGTAGCTTAGAACCAGGAGAAGGACATAGGATACTTTTTATCCCGTTCGACCGCGTTCCCGTGTGACGTCAAAGA
>PNEQ01016182.1:7034-19468 GCA_003012365.1 Medauroidea extradentata
CACCTTACAAACTCCTGGATTCAGCATGGATTGCTCCGCCTCTGGGCATAGCTGGGAGCCAATCAGAGGAGAGGATTTTGACGGCCGGGTGGGGGTGCGAAGAATGGTATAGACATCGAGCTAGCTACCGAGGAGAGTTGGAGAAGAGAGTCGACGAGAGAGTCTTCTGCTCGGGCGGCGACCGCACCTGGGGACTCTGGGTTCGAGTCTGGGTGCGACCCTCTGGCTAGAGAACTAGCTCTAACGGCGGCACGAGCGGTGAGTTCCTGTTGGTTTAGGGAAGGAGAGCGATCCTTTACCTATCTCCTGTCTCGCCTTACCCTAACCCTTCTACTCGCCTCTATTTCTGTATTGCTGTATTTCCTTGTTCTGTATTCTAATAAACTCTTGTTACCTTCCATCTCTGGCTTATTTATCTTCGCATTTCCAGGCAAAACTTGTAACACAACGAACAAGTGTTTCATCATTTTTTTTTTTTTTTGTTTAACCCAAGGTCAGACATGGTAATGCCGGACATCTGACCATTGATTGGTGTTTTTGGTACCAAACCGTCATTTGTTGAATCATCACGAAGTAAGAATGAAATGTAAAAAGTAAAATTGAAAATAAACAGTTGTCTTATTTTGTGAGTTTAATTTGTAAAATCAGAATGATAGTTTCCGTCTCCATTTAATTGAACAAACTGAGCTATCCGGAGCGCGCAAAGCCACATAACCTCAACGCCCACTAGTCACAACAACAGCAGACAGATACATACAACACATCAGGCGCGGACACGTCACATCATGAAACATTTATTAATTTTTTTTTTTAATTCATACCAAAATAAATCTTAATGGGAATTTTTTTAAAACACCTCATAATAGCTACACTCCATATTTTGGGCCAAAAATTTAGTCAAAAACATGCAGTGATTATGTCAATAAATACAGGTATTTACATTTTACGTGCAGTGCCATAGAGCGAGCAAACTACGTCACATTCTAGGCCATAGGTAAACTCTCGCAGATACAGTAAAACCCTAGGACAGAAAAAAAATAATGCTTCTTAACCAGGAAAACTTCTTAAAAGGATTTAATTATTTTTGAACAATAATTAACAGGTTGACAATGTTCATAGTTTCTGTAATATTGTTCTTGTTAAAACATTAACAGTGCGTAGATGGTTTCCTGGATAATATCTCAATATTTAACAATACTGTATTATACAAATTAATTACACTATCAAAATTACTAACACATTAAATTACAGCACGTCTCATTTGCAACGCTTGAAAATATGTTTAATGGTACCGTGCGTCAAATTTGCAACAATTGCGCATGACCGACTTTGTTCTACGACCACGTTAGCAAGATTCGATACTATCACAATGTGTTGTGGTCAGGCGACACAGTATTTCAAGCTATCGATTCCCATCTCGCGTGCATAAATGGTTGTTTTCACTGGCAACAAACAAGCATAAAAAATCATCATATTTGTAGATTATGGCATAATGGCATTGGTCGGAAAACTAAAGTTACACGATCGCGCAGAAAAGCAAAGAATCAACATTTTTGACAATTTGGGCAAAGAAAATGACGATACTGACGTTATCAGCGATCATTCCAACTTTTACTACGTCAGTGAATCGGAAAGTTCTTCAGATTCGTATCGAAGTGACAGTGAAAATCCCGGTCCATCTGATCAAGGACACACTAGAAAGGTTAGTAAACAAACCAAAAATACTCATTTGAAGGATAATTCTATGAACGAAAATTGGAGAAAAATGAAGAAATCGCCTTTGGATACACCATTTACAGGTGTCAGCGGTGTGAAAATTAGCCCCCTAGAACCACTAAATGATGGTACACTGCCATGCCCTGATCCATTTCAGTATCACAAACTTTTTTTTACTGACAAATTGATTAACATTCTAGTGCATGAAACAAATTCTTATTATGATCAACAGTTTCAAACACTCAAGTCCTTCATTTGCAAACTGGAAACCAGAAATGTAGCAATTTCTAGGTTTGTTGCTGTTGATGGGGCAAGTACAAAAACCGAAACTGGCAGACCACTGGACGACTAGAGAAATACCACACCCCCTTTTTCAGTAAGGTAATGACCAGAAACAGGTTTCTCCAAATTCTCAAGTTCCTCCATTTCACAGACAACAGTTCTGTAAACCCAAATAATAAAGTTGGAAAAATTCAACCAATTATTGACCACTTTGTCAACACGTTTTCTGCTGTCTATACACCCACAAAAATTATACATAATAATGATTTACAAATGTTTTTATGCATTTAGTTTTAAATTGTATGGTATGAATTCTGAAGATAAAAATTGGTAGTTTGAAATTACTTCCAATGGCAAAGTCTTTAGAAAAGTGTGAAAATATTTGTCAAATTTGTTAAAATAAAAATTTTAATGACATTTATTTAATACATAATGGATATATTCACTATGTCATTTACATTTTTTACTGTTAAAGACAAGCATTCTTTTTTACCCATAGCACAATAATTATATTTCTAATAATTTTATTTCAAATCCACCACACATTTGGCAAAAATTCTCTGGAAATGGTGGTACAAGTGAGCGGTTTTCAAGAATAAAATACGGTAAGCAAAGTGTTAAAAAATCACTATCAAAATTCTACAGAAAGAATCTTCTAAAAATACTGTGGAAAATTAAGTAAACATATGTTGGAAATATTACAGGAATTTTCAGGATATTTTAATGCTAATTACAGGATTTTGAAACAACTTGGTAGCAGTCCCGTTTTAGGCTCTTAATACATTTAAATATAGGTAAGGAGAGTAATCTGGCTTAGCAAAGGCGGCAGCAGCAGCACACTGTTTCCAATCAATCACTGCCACATTTTACTGGTTTTTTTTGCCAAGTAATACCCATTACCCACACTATACTGCCATGAAACAGATAATAACATATTTTTAAACCAGTTTCAATGTAATTTTATATGGTTTCATCATGGAATTTTGTAAATTTTTGAGGGTTCCTGAGAGTGTATCTGTAAAATCACTATCTCTGTTCAATCCAAGGTTTGTAAAATTAGAGGTGAAGTGTATTTCACAAAATATTAACACAAATACCAAGATAAACTTAATTTATTTCTTCGTGAAATATAAACACCACCCGGTTCATCCCACACTGTTGCCACGCTGCTGCTTACCTGCAGTACCACTGCGGTTGTATTAAACAGTGCCGCACTGCACACATTAATTACAATTTTTATGATATTTAAATGTTATGGGGTACTTTCTGATTGGCGATTCATATCTGCATTAATATGATAGTTAAAGGTACGTGAAAATCGCAAATTGCAATAAATGCGAAATATGTGCGACATTTTGAGTTATTTGCGAAAATCTGCAAAATTACGAATTATTAACGAAAAAACCATTACTTTTGATAGGCTTCAAAGACGTGTGCATAATTGGGACATACCATAGGCATTCACTATTTAATTTCAAGAAAATTATTGCAGAAATTATTATAAACATGCATTTATGTAGCAATTACGTGTTTGTACTGTGGTTACGTAAACAAAAATAAACACACCATGTTAACGTACGTCTGTGCACATTTATCGATGTTCACTGTTTACAATATACAGTTAAAACGGATCGTAAAATAACTTTGTGAATGGTGTAACGGGAATTGTGGCAGAACTATGTATCTCTCATTTCACCTCTTGCACTACCTTAAACACTTGCTTTTCATTCTCTGTTTTCCTGTCAAAGTTACAATTACAAGCATTCACAAAGCCGCATCTGTTTCACTTTACTTGTTTACGTTTGCCACACACTCGCGTTACCTGTAAACAGTGTAGATGCTTAAAGGTTTTTCAGGAACTATAACCTTGTACTTTCATACAGAAGAACAGTGCTGAAAGAAGAAAGCTTGGAAACCTGTTCAATTTTAAAATTTAATCAGTGAACCATTTTATTTGTTTCTTATGAAAAAACATTATGTTGTATCTTGCATGTTTGATAAGTTTTGTAAGTATACATGTTTTTTTTAATGGAAAATTAACTTTTCGTATATTTTCTAACTTTTCAATTAAATATGCTACAAAATGCTACAAAGATTGTTTCAAAACACTACAAAATGCAACAAAACCAATATGAAAATGCTACAAAATAATTTTCAAATTGCTATTTTCACGTACCTCTAATGATAGTATTTGAGGTTAAGAGTAAAAAATATTTAAAAAATTGTGCATGGCGATTTATGTACGTTATTAGATTGCTTCAATACACGCAGTTTTTGCACACTACGGATTACCTAGAAAAAAATACCACATAAGGCAACCGTACCTGCATTTATTTTGCATTATACTAAATGTTTAAAGTTTTAAAAGAAATGATTAAAATTTGGATTTGAAACCTCAGCATAGACAGGATTAATAAAGAAGCAAAAATGGAATCATTTTTTTTTTTTTCAAATCCAAACTTTGTTTTCAGATAGGGTTCAAAATATGAGTGGAACCGAACATAAGTTGAAAATTTCTGGTACTCTCCCTAATAGTAATTGATCATATCATACAACGTTAGATTACATAGTCACAGACGCTAGATAAATCATTACAGCCAACCTACAAGTTCTACAGGTCGATTACGGATCTTTTAGAGCATGACGTCTTAGTTGAAACGTGTCTTTCGTAAGTCGTGCTTCTTAAGACTCTGTGAGAAAATTTTGATTACGTTTCTGTCCGTCATATCAGTTTCGCGTTACACAAGGAGTCGTAAGTAATACGCTTGAAAAACATATGTTGGTACTTCTATGCTCGGTTATCACCACAATTACGTATTCGCTGGCCAATCAAGAAAAACAGGCTTCATTTGTCATCGTCGCAAGCTCATTGTTAGTTATAAACATCATATTTTAAACATAACCATAACCTAAATTACTTTTTGACAGAAAAGCAAGGTTGATTATTATTTCTAGGATTTTTTTTATTATTTACTCTTTAATAAATGCAAATAGAAATTGTATGCTAACGTTTAACTAACTCTTGTTTTCCGTGCAACATGTGAGGTTATGTAATTAGGTCTATGCATTGAAAACAACTCACCAACAAATTCAAAATTATTTGACGTGATTAATTTAACGTTGTGTATAAAATTCTGAAATTGTGTAGTCTTAAGACATAAAATATATACATGTACACTGCAGCAATACATTGTAGGCCTACTTCATTAAAACAATTAAAATAACTTTTAACCTCTTACGTGGCAATTACGAAATGTGATGCGGCGCAATCCTTATCTGTAGTCTTAGCGTTTACCAGTAAGTTTATATACAAAATTACTTATGCCAAGGCCCAGAAATTACTTGTATAAATAACTATATGTTCAATTTACTGATACTAATGATGCGACAACTTAACTGAGACTCCCGATTTTGGGCGCCTTAGTCAAGACTGTGTCGCCACAATTTTAACGCGTCTTAATTCATCGGTGGTCGCATTTTGTCGTTTGACGTCTTACCAACGTCACGTTCGAGTTAAGATGGGCCAAAAACAGATCCGTAATCAACCTGCTGGATACGTTCTCACTGCCACCAACCCGAGAGTTTCATAAATACTCACTAGAGCTAACCTATAAAAAGGAGAAAGAATAAAGACGTCTTCCTGTTGACAACCTATGAGTACGTACACCAAAATAAAAAAATACTGCAAAGTGAAAATACCTATTATGTGCAGCTGTTTTAATGGTTAAAAATTGTTGAAAAACAATGGATACATACTTGCAATCTTTGCCAATGTACCTTCTATTATAACCACTTCACATACCAATATAAAAATGTAAACACTTGCATGAAAAATCTATTTACCGTATTTACTCTCAAAATGGCCACCATCGCATAATAGCAGCACCCATGTTTTGAGTTTTTGAACTTGGTAATTTATTTTTCCCCGCATAATAGCCGAGTAATTAAATGGTAACTTATTGGTGGCACACGGGGGATAAATATACGGTAAACGAAATTACAGAAATCTTCTGCAGAAACAGTGAACGGAACAGCGGTACGCTAAATGGAACAGCCTGTGACGTGTGGCGTATGGCCCAGATTTTACTGTCAACAGAAAATGGGAAGTGCGCATCACATAGCAATGAGGCACAGGTCTTTTATCATACACTGACCTTGGAATGGTGCGTGCTTATTGGCTGGGTGGGAGAAGAGAAACCAATCACTTGGAGGGGGGGGGGAAGATGCTCTTGCACCATTATCTCTTTGTCGTTTAATTGTTTGCGTTCTGGAAGTTATGCTGGATTGTGATTGGTTGGTGTTGAGTTGTGATTGCTGTAATTTCTTTATTGTGGAGATGGGGAAGTATAATTCATATACAACTGCATTCAAGTTACGTGTGATTGCGTACATGGAAGAAACTGGAAATCTGGCAGCGGAAAGAAAATTTTCGGTAAACTATAAGAATGTTTGCAGGTGGAGGAAGCAAAAAAGTGAGTTGAAAGACACTAATTCCTCAAGACTAACTTCCCGCGGGCCCAAGCATGGGAATTTTCCGGCTGTTGACAGTCAAGTCAACGAATTTATTCGTGAGTTACGAAACAATGCTTGTAGTGTTTTGTTGGAGATGATTCAGTGCAAGGCATGCGAAGTTGCGTGTGCATTGAACATCCCACACATGCAGTTTAAGGCAAGTCGTCGGTGGGCAACATGGTTCATGTGGCGCGAGAACATTTCCATTCAACATTTAGAACAATTATTGTCAAATACTTCGGCAAAAAAATTTTTCCCTTCATAATAGCCACACCCAATTTTTTTACATTGTACAGCGGATTCTTTATCTGCAAAAAACGCTTGTACCAAAAAACTGTATGTAATTAAATTTTTCAACAGTCCCGAAAAAATTTCCATATAAACAATGTTAAAATATGCAGCATCTACCATTTATCGAATATTGCATCGATCGAAATATCTTTCAGTCTCGCCACGTAACAATTCAGCACAGAAAAGATTCCATGGTGAAATAAAACTATAGACTACGAAGTAAGTAATATTTTGGTACCTCTTCAAATACAGTAATTATTCTTTCATGTGTTCTTCTAGCCGAAATGAAGCAGCAAAATCTTCTTCTAACCTAAGCATTTAAAAATATTAATGTCATCATATTTAAATATGGAGACAAAAATACAAGTAATATTCATGGATGATAAAACCCAAGTCAGTTAATATTCCACACCACACTTCCTTCTACGATGCCTCATTTTTATCGCTGTTTAATTTTTGCAGATACGACGAAATAATTGACAGTTGTTTTTGTCACCGCCACGCTACGCATATTTTAATGATAGGCCTATATGTACATATGTACACTACAGTAATTAATTATCACATGATAAATCACGTAACTTTTATTAAAAATGATTTAACTGTAGGAAAAGCATTATGCCGGTCAAAATTTATTTTTTCAAAGACACGATAACTAGGCCAAACTTTGTTTTCATCGGCACGCACGCAGCCAGATGCGCTTGCACGAGCGAGATTGCCGTGCATGGCTGCCAACCTACCCACACATAATTTCCTCGTACATTGCATAAATTTACTTTTGGTAAATGTAAACATTTTCATCTTAATCTTACAAAGACGCTCATTGAAATTTGTTGATCCGTTTTCCTTAGCATGTAAAATACATAATGTTTATTTTCTTTGTTCTAATAAAATTTAAAGTTAATTAAATTATCTTTTAAATTAATTGATTGTTCAGGTTTTTCTACTTCGCTTTTCCGATTTCAGTTTGTTATGTTTACACGTGTCGGTCGTGTTAATTGGCAGTGAAAGTTTAATTTGGATCAGTTTATAATTTTTTAACCGCAAACTGTGTGCTGCATTTATTAGAAGTGACGATGGCTAGGCCTATTAAACGCGTCAGAATTTTAGATAAAAGGTTGCGGATTATAGAAGAGATTGAGAAATACCAGGGTGAAAAACGTGTGGATGCTGCGGCGCGACTGACTTCCGATCACCACACTAAGTACGATTTTTGCCAAGAAAACTGAAGTCCGGGAAAAAACTAGTAAATATGGTGTTTCTAGCAAGAAGCGAAAGTCTGGTCGGGAGTCATCTTTTAAAGAGTTAGAAGATGTCCTCTTTGTATGGTACCAAAAGGCTAGAGCTTGAGTTGAGTGATTAAATGTGTCTAAATTTAATATTTACTTTTTTGTAATTTCTATTTTTATTGTATTTATTGGTTAAACTTAAATAATTGTTCATGTACAGCTCTTCTTATGCTCAAAACAATGTTTCATATGTTTAAAAGGTCAACTTTATTCATGTGCATGTCAGTACTTGATGTATTGAAATATTGGATGCATGGAAATTTATTCACAGTCCCCTGAAAAATGGAAGATAGAGAATCCACTGTAATTTAATGTAATTTGTGCGGGGATTATGCGAGTAAATACGGTATTTCACCAAAATACAGTGTTTTAAACAAAAGTGTAAAAAATATTACTGGAGTGTTTTATACTTACGTGATTTTTTTTCCTTTTTTTCATAAGGTACTATTTATGTAAAATATTTAAACACAATTCAAATAACACTCAAAAATTTTTTTCAGAAATTCTGTGTACCCACTATTTTTCACCGGACAAATTGTTGCTTCTTTCTTCAATATGGTGATTGAAACATTAAAAATATACAATATTTACTAGGGATGGGGAATTCGAAAAATTTTTGATTTCGATACCGATTATAGATTCTTACACAGATTATCTATTCCATATCAATAATCGATTCCTACAAAGATTATCTATTCCACATCAATAATCGATTCCTACAAAGATTATCTATTCCACATCAATAATCGATTCCTACACAGATTATCTATTCCACATCAATAACAGATTCCTAGCATCAGGTACAAATTTGGTTAAATAAAATTAATCATTTTAAAACAAATACGTAAGTAAACATTCTGTATGTACAAACACAAGATAAAATGGTAGAGAATTATTAAAGAATGTTGATAGTTTTTTTGTCGTGCCATTGATAGCCAGCATATTGTGAGACGACATTGCATGAACATCTCCAGGTATTGTTTTGATCTGCTGCAATTCATGTGGCATGTTTTTTCTGTGTGGCCTAACTGTACCAACACTGTGAAAATTACAGGATAACAACTGTGAAAACAGTTCTGGTGATGTGTACCCATTACCTACATAGAGAATATAGCCTGAATCCAGTCAACACTTTATTAAGTTCCAAAATGACAGTAGTGCCAGCTAAATATGTAAGGTCTCTGTCCTGATTTGTACCGTATTTGCCGGCATATAAGACGACAATTTTTACATATTTTTAGCCCTCAAAAATTGCTACTCGTCTTATACGAGGGTGCAAAAATTTTTGGTAGCCAAAAATCGTTTGAAAGGTAAGCTGTAAGTAAGCTGTGGAGTTATATGATGTTTCAAGGAATTGCGTTTTTCGTCACAAATGTAAATGAGTGCCCCGTTTGTTTAATAAAATTTACGGTACGAAATTTTGATGAGCGTCATTCATAATAAAGGACACTTCCTCGCAGCAAAGCGGCGATCGATGGGAGCGCGCGCCGAGATACTTTGTCTCGCCAGCCTACAACTCTCGGGCGGAGAAAACGAGGATCTAGGTCCGCATGCTTTCATCCTTTGTCTCGCAAGCACAAGACTCTCGGGCGGAAAAAACGAGGATCTAGGTACCGTACCACACATTCATGTGTCTGTCTAGCGCTAGGCTGCAGGACAACAGCAGCGCACAGAAATGTGATGACCTTGCAAGCAGTTGTTGTTGCCATGTAAGTGCACGGTGTTCCTCCGGCCGTCGCGGCAGTCGCGCACACCTGCCAGCAAATGGAGATATCGCCGGCCGCCGCCGTGCATTTCCTTGGCTCTTGGGCGCGCGGAGAGCAGTAGTAACCAATGTTATTCGTTTATGCGTCTACTATGATGTTTATATACCGGTAATAAATGCATTGAAAATATTTAAACTAAATTTTTAATGTTTCTGGCGAAGGAAAAAAATATATTTCTGTCGGGAAATTCTAGATTAGTTAATTTACTTTTTTTTAAGATATTGTACCTTCAAAACCATGACTCGTCTTATATGCGGGGTCGTCCTATATGCCGGCAAATACGGTATATATCTTGAACACCCCTTCCCAACCCCCGACAGGTCAGAGACCCGCACGCCTGTTTCCCACCACCGGCCAACTCCTCCAATAAAGCCGTTCGCTCACCTCTTCTTCATCCTGTGCGCCCCGTAACAATTTTGCCACCAATTTCTCGTGCCCTTGGAAATAGTAGGCTGTCTTTGTCCTGTGATATTACTATTATACGACGTGTTTATTTAAGATTTATTACGTATTCCATTTTGTGAACTAAATGCTATTAAATATAATTACCAGCATGTCATTTTACGATCCATACACAATAATGTTTATAACTCAATATTTTAATAAGTGAAAGCAGGACAGTTCATATTGACACTACCAAACGTCAGGTACATGTCTCATATGCGTGGCATCCAGTAGTAGGATGCTTGACAACAGCGGTCTGGTGCGAGTCACTAGCACACACGTATGCTCGCGCCCACACACCCAACACTCACGCACACACAATTGTCTCGACCGAAAATAACAGCTGTGGATACACTTGTATGCCGGTGAAAAGAAAATATGAAACTGCATTGTGTAGGTTTTAAGTTGTTCTGTGAATGTGTTACATAAGTTTATTAACAATGGTCAACATCTTGTCTTGATGTTTGTAATTATTTACTGTTGGTGAGCAAATTGAAACTGAGTATTAAATCCCTCTCCATGCACAATGGCAAAGTGTGTAAAAAATTTGTGCATAGAGTACATTCATAACACAAGCACATTATTTTCACATGGCCGGCCTAGCTAGAGAAGTGTTATCACGTCCCATCTGCTTAGCGAGCGATTGTTAGGAGCTTTGACTAGGTAGTGGTCAAAAGTTTGACACGCCGTGTATGTAGTTTTTGAACTAACCCGTTTCCAAATAGGTCCTTGCGCACACTAATTATCGTACACGTGTGTGTGGTCGCTCGCTGCCATGACAAGGTCCCAGGATGCAAACAGCTTTCTCAAAACATATGTTGTGCCAACACAGTTGCCGGTAAAGTTTGGGCCTAACGTGTCGAAGAAAAGTCTTAGATGTCAACCATGATGTACATTAATTTAGAATGTACGTGCCTATTGAAATAAATTACTATTTCAATCTACAATATTGCAATAGTACATTGTAAATAGTTTTGAATCGCAGACTTTGCTGGCACTTATTTTACGTTGCCGACTATATTCATGTTTCTTTTTTATAAATTCATGCTTGATGTTGAGCTACAGAAATGTCATTTATGTACCTTCAGAATACAATTTATTCAAAATATGTCGTTCTATTGAAAAATATTACTACTTCAAACTTTCTTGCGGCTACCTTGCAAATAACTACCAAAAACTGTCGTTGCAGACGCAAGAATGTACATTGGCGGGGACTTTTTTGCATAATTTTTCAGCCGAAGAAAAGTCATATATCCGCTTCCAATGTATCTATTTATTAAAAATACTCCACTCTACTGAAAAATATTACTATTTCAATAAACCTCATTCCGGTATTATTCTTGCAAATAACTTCCAAAAACGGTCGTTGCTGGCGCAAGAATCTGTATTGCCTACTACGTTTTTGTTTAGTTTTAAGCCAAAGAAAGGTCATACATTCACTTCCAGTGTATTTACTCAAAATACTTCACTCTACTGAAAAATATCACTATTTTAATAAACTTTGTTGCGGCTTTCCTACAAATAACTTCCAAAACAAAGGTCGTAGATACACTTCAACGGCAAACAAAATAAATGAGCATAATTTTATAAAACACATAATTCTTGGGCCAAAGACGAGTGAACGCTGATTCAATGATAAAAAACTGTAAATGTCGACATTTCACACGTCGGGATCGCCAAAAATTTGTAAAAATTCTAATAACGACCCTATTCCTGGGAACCAAGAAGGGTCGTTAAATCGGGAGTTGACTGCATTTTCATTTTAAGGCCTGTGAAATGTGTTTATAAATTATTGCTGTAACAATGTCACACATTCAAAATCTGTTTGTACACTTGAATGCCTTGAGATAATAAAGTACGTAGAGAAATGTTCCGGTGAATAGTATGCTGACATCACCAAATGTCTCTGATTGCTACTAGAGATGGACTGATACAGATCCCGAAACCGATGCATCGGCCGATATACCCAAAATCGGCATCGGTTACTATCGGCCCTGAACCAACCAATTCATTCAACCAAATCATTGAACACAAATACGTACATAATCACACATCTTACAAATTAGGACTTACCATTGACCCAGTAACGTTTAATTACCCATAGGGGCACGGAATTTCGTGAATTGCGATATCG
>PNEQ01016186.1:0-15910 GCA_003012365.1 Medauroidea extradentata
CTGTTCCAGTACGCGGAGCGCTGTCGTCGCTCGCAGGAGAGGAGTGACGATAGCCCTCTCCCTGAGCGCGCCCAAAGGCGAGTGTGAGAAATTGTGAAGCGCGGTGACTTATATAGGGAGTCCACGCATTCTCGGCGTGTTCATGGAAGGCATACGAAGCACATCTGACCATTCAAATTAAGATTATTAACATGGCGATCTTCGATATCACTGGAACAGCCTTAATGTCCCATAGTAAAAAGACTACAAGGAAAACCTTGCACACCAGTTTAGCACGCTGCGAATATAGGCGATATGCTTCTCGTCAAGCGTGGGAAATGGCTCTTATTGCTACGCTGGTCCCACGCGTCAAAGGTGGAAATTCGACACCAGAGCCGGGCGTCAAACAACTCGGCCCAGCCTCCAACACAACCCTCAGGGCCAATCTGCGTACTCCAAAGGATGACATGAAATGAGGCCCTACGATGGAGACGCGTAGGAGTGAGAGGTGTGGTGGAAACGGGAGATCCCCGAGAAAACCCACCGACCAGCGACATCGTCCGCGTCTTCATCCGAAAATCCGGCGACTAACCTCGCCAGGGATGGAACCCGGATAGCCTTGGAGGAAGACGAGTGGCCTGACCACTCGGCCGCCGCGGCCCTCAATAATGTACAGGGAAATATGTTTTTTTTTACTAAACTATTCTACATATCGCTAGTACGCCAATGTGCGATAAGAAAAAAACACTTTGTACAATGTGCTCCTTTAAAAACACTGTTTTAAGCCCCCCAACATAGCTGAAAATAGTATTTTAAGACTGCCAAACTTTAAAGATTATACTACAAACACAAACTGGTTGAAAAGGATAGAAGTGTAGCTTCAAAAGTGCTGCCTTTGTACTGAATCGCCTATATTAACCCACTGTTGTGCGAGTTGGTCGATGCCCCCATTCACAGTTCCGAATGTATCATATGTCGGGAAGTGGATGGGTTCATAGTATTAGTGCGTCACGTGACACAAAAAAGTAAGGGAGGAGCTGGATGAGAAGGATGCGAGGGTGGGAGTAAAAGTGGAGCGAAAAAAGACTGAGTGGTTGACGGATAGCCGGAAGTACGTGTGTATATATAGACTGGGGCACATGTTTTTTTAACTGTGTCAGCTGGTGTGGTGACGTAACTCGGCGCTGGAGGTGCGTCATACGAGCGGCACTTGTTTCCGATGCAACACGTGCACACACAGGGCAGCGGAATAAAACAGGCGGGGGTTCTTCGTTCCGAACATTGAAGCCGTTGTATAAGTCCTCTGCTTTAACTCATCTTTGCACTCTCTGCTACATTCTTCAAGGCATGCATGGGCCCGAACGAGTTTTTAACTTTCGAAATAATTATTTTATAGTGTATACATATATATGAACACACACACACACACACACACACACACATATATATATATATATATATATATATATATATATATATATATATATATATATATATACACACACACCAACACACACACACCAACACACACACACCAACACACACACACACACACACCTGTTAAAGCCAAAGTGGTTAACTCCAATTTTTCAGAAAAAAACTGAGTTACGGGTGGTATGAAATAGAGCACATTGAAAACTATTAACTGGAAAGGTGGTGTAAGTTCTAATTCCACTTATAGTTGTAAAGAGAGCAGCACAAGTTTCAGCAGTCAATGGAGCCGTCTATCAGTTAAAAGCAACGAGCTATATAGTAAACATAGAGGGGCGGAAACAACAATCTCCAAGGCTCTGAGGTGAAGCCCAATTGAATGTGGTATTTTGACCCTTGATAAAATGGCGGACTCTTATATCCGGTCGAGAGACGAGAGCGATTATGCTAATTTAAACATTATTACAGTAGAATATATTACAATAATTATTGGTATTTTCTCCTGTGTTTAGCGGGAATATAGTGAAGCTATAAAGTAACGGATTTTATGCGAACATATGACGGATTTTCAACATAATGTTGGCCACACTGCTGTTCGCCATGTTTTCTTGGGTCAAAACAGCCGTTCAATTGGGTTTCACTTTGGAAGCGTGTCCGCCGCTCTATGTTAACTATAGCTCGTTGGTTAAAAGGTAAAGTGGTGTAACTAGGAGTTGCACCACTATTCCACTCAATGCGCATGTTTTAGCGCTCATAATGCCACAGCATCGTTCATTTTCGTTGTGATTGAAAGAACTATTATATTTATTGTACTATTTAAATAATAATAATACCAGTAAAATCACATCCTTTAGGCCACTTTGAGATTATTTTCCCTCTGTGTTCAGAGATATCTTCTAACCATATTAGAGGGTTACATACACCGCCATATTGTATTTTGTTAATGTTTGCTGTGGCTTTAGTGTCTTAAAATACAGTAAAGTGAGGTTAATTATCACCCCTAGGGGCTACTTTGCACCACCTCTTAAATTTTATTTCATAAGTAACTTCAAGATACCTTTCACACTAAAATATTATTTATCATTAAGACTTTGAATCGTGACGTCTCCATTAATGCTGCAATCGTTCATGTAAAATAAAAACCTGTGGTTCCAAGGATATCTCAACATTGTGCAAAGCAACCTCATTTTACAGTATCTTAGTTATATTTGCGTCTGTTACATTATAAATTGAGTGGTGCTGATTGAAATATTTGTCTGCCAGAAAGTCTTTCACTTGTCCGATTGTAGAAAACACGCAATCAAGAATTTACGTTCTTCTGATTTACCAGTAAAATGTTTGGCAGCAGAAAAATAACCACAATGGTTTTGAAATCAGCACATTTCATTCTACACAATATCAGATTAAAGATAACCTGAAACTATAGTTATAGCAAAAAGTAACACAATTCAAGACTTGAATGTATGTATTCCATTAAGCCAAAAGAAAATTGTTCGCAAAATATAATTCACATATTATTAACATTGCTTCAAAGGGTTTTTGCTATTGATATATTGTTTCATTGTTCCAGAAGAAGATACAGATGGGGAAGAAAATGTGATTGAAACTCCAGCAGAAAATGGCGAAAGTGAAGAAAGAAAAGGTTACCCAAAACGATGCCGAACGAGGAAACGAAGGGAAAGCAAGAAAGAAACACGAAAGAGAAGGCGAAATTTGAGGAAAAAATCTTCTTATTACGGACACCGCCAAAGATTTCGGGCCACTTGATGCTGATGACACTCGTTACACTAGCGATGAGGTGTTAAAAGTGTTTTACATTTCATTCTCCTTGCAAATTACTCATAGTGATGCGAAACAACGTAATATGCAGACGTACAGCAGGCTCCTCTGAACATCAGACCTCTAGATGCTGATGAAAATACTTATGTTGAGTAACCAAATATTGTTTGGTGGACACTCGTGATGACATGTTGACGTGTTTCCAATATAATTCATACTTGTATTGTTATAAGCAATTATATTACAAAATGTGTTGTGGTTGCAGTTTTCTTATTTTACATTATCTTTCAATTGTTTATAACCAAAGTGGTGTAAGTTACTTTAGGGCCTAACAATTTTCCTGTACAAATGTGAAAATTATACAAACAATAATAAAGAGTTAAAATAATATGTTTTTATCACATTTCATTCACAACATTTGAGTTTGTAGAGTTGTGGAATTTTCTGTAACAACTCTATTAAAAGTCTTAATATCTCAACTGAAGGATAATGTGACTTACACCTCTTTGGCTTCAAATGCTCATATATAAACCCAGAGGAGAGTCAATAGCGTAGAATTACGCTGTAACTTCGTTGTAAATTGATTAAATAATGTACAACAGTTTTTCGATACAGTACAAAGATTTTAGCTAATTCATTGATTAAAAGGAAATTTCGTTAATCAACTAATTAGCTAACATATTGCTGTATTTTGTCGCGAAAATATCACAGTAAATAGTTAAAAGCAGTTACAACAAAACTACAGAGCTATTTTACGAAGTCGGCTGTAATTTATATTTTTAAACATAATTATTGTCAAAGAGATTTGTCATGGGAGGAAATACGTCAGTCGAGCGCCTTGCACGTGGAGGCGATGAAGCAAATGGAGAGCGAGCGATTGTCGACCTTACAGCTCGCGGTCGATCGCGGTCCTTGTATAGTCCTCTATCACACAACTTAAGGTTGGTTCACAATTTAAAAACATAAGCACAGAACATATAACACAACAGTAGAAACTGTGCACGACCAGACGCCTTGTGCAAAATTGGTTCACAATTGGATTCTTACTGTTATGTTTAGTGAATGGCATTTTTTCGAAGAATCTGAAATATTCCTTGCTGTATAAAATCAACCAAAGCCACTGAAACATATCTTGAACTTGAATCGTATTTGGAGATAAACAAAGTTCTGATCACTGCACGGCGTAAAAATAAATTACTGTTTAGAAACATAGTTTATAACATTGAAATTTCATATTCTAGCTTTGTTTTGTTCTTGTGACATAATATAATGGAATTTTTCATTTATTTTTCACGCACAATAATTGCAGGAGAGTTCTTGAAAGTTATCGTATAATTCTCGTGCAACGATTCTGCATGACACATTAATCAATGATTCCATTATTATTTATGTCAAGCAGTTTACCAAGAACATATCCTGTGCTTTGTCGAAGAGAATATTACGATAATACAATTTGAATAAATGTTATGTCTCAAAAACTGTAAATACAATAAAATTGTCTAATGATAAACAAAACTCTTGGAAAAACTCTATCCACAATTTTGTTCATAATTGTATACTTACTCAGCTAATAATAAAGCGGATACGTATTCTCTATTTTGGATTCGTTGTATTTATAAATAACGTATTATTAGTACATAACCAGGTCTTATCAGTAAATGTAGTGTTTTATGATGGTTTTCTTAATCGAATAAGTTTGGATGCTATTTCTGTTATACGGAATTACAAACACAAAAACTATAATGTATTTCAAATTGCAAGCATGCCATACGTGTAACAGAGATGTCGTTTAGGAACTGAAGAACAGCTCATGTCTCAACATGTTTGTTTTTCACGTTAACTGTAAGAAAAAATGTCGAAACAATAAAAATTTAGTAATCCGTCAAATGCCATATGGTGTTCTTTCCTCTGAGGCAACACGATCCTCATATGGACTGCAATTTTATGTCTTCTAAATGCTGTGATTAAGTAATAAAAATCAAAGCCAGTCGTGACGTACACCACTATTGCACACAATAATTATTAGTTACGTATAAATACAACTTGAATTTACCCCTCTTTGCTCACATTTAGAGTGCATTTTTCTATATATTTTACAGTTACAGATTACAGATATGGCAACAGTAAAAACAGCGTACGTATTTTTTTATTATATTTCAAAATAACTGTTTTGGCCTGCTCTATGCCGTGACAGAGCCGGATTTAAGGTGTTCGAACATTTGAAAAAAAAAAGTTATTTACGGAAAGCAAATGAATTGTATAATACGGGGGAAGTATTCCTTAAGGGCGCAGAATACCACGTGTTTCAAATGCATTGTAAGGAAGAGGAAAATATGTTTTTACGAAACTATTTCACATGTGCCCATTGTGCCAACATACAAAATAATTACACCCTTCGGGCAATGACGGAATGTCACTGTTAAGTCACCATACTCAATAAAATAACTGTTTTTAAGCCCTAGCTAGAAACGGCCTTTTCAGACTGCCGTACTTCAAAATATAAGGTACCTGTACCGAAAATGGCGCAGTTCTCAATATGGCCCATTAGTCGCCATTGTGTGGTAATGCCGAGATCGTTGTGGGATCGATACACACTAGTCTCCAGTATGAACATACATTATCCATAAATATCTGTCTTACATCAATATAATCTACGCGTTATATTTGTAATATAATTAATGACTTAGGCACATATTTCTGTTGAACCTTAAGCGGCCCATATTCGGTACAGGTACCTAACTAACGGAATGTATGCGAAACTCAGACGTACAATAAACTTTGCTACAGACTTTACATAAAAAAATATGGTCTCCGCTTAAACTCCCATCGTAAACTCTGTTCTATATGTCTGTTAACATTTGACAGCTACTTATGGGCAATATTTTTTATTTTTTATTTTGTGATTTGTGGCAAAATGCAAAAGATTTTTAGTTCTTTTAGTTATAAAATGAGCCGGAAAAGTCAATTTCACCATTTATACTTGCAAAGTTTGCCTTGTATTGAGCCACAAATCACAAATCATTAAAATTTGTTGCCCATGTGTAACTGGCAAATCTTACCAAACTAATATAAAATGGCGTATGGAAATGGATCGTCGGGAATATTGCACGCTAGTTCAGCGCTTGTCTCGTAGTGGCAATGCGGTATTTGACGCGCTTCAAAGTCGCCCTTATAGCTTCGTCGCTTCTGAGCCTCTAACGCGTAGGTAGGCGGCGTCCTCAAAGCAGTCGCCTACAAGGAAACTGTATCCTAGGCTGAAAGCCGAGAGCAAGAGAGCGGTAAGGGCGACACTGGTACGTGCGCCAGTTCATCACATCGCTGCTATACGCTAGTCGTTGCACCAGCGTGCGTGAAGTCTTCCCAATAATGTGGCCCAATTAAACTGTTGTGAACAACCTCTGCCCACACATTTACTTAAAGGGCGATGGTGCACCGAAGCAGTGCATTTTCACAATTTTGACATAACTTTTCCCCTCGCTTATTATAGGAAATCAAGGCTCAACAATCAGTAGATTACGCTTTTGTACACCTTCTTACTTTATTACACAGTCACAGACATTCTATTTTTGGAAAATTGATGGCAGATAGGAAAAACGTCTCTTTTTCTTATCTGCCATCACCGCTCCAAAAATAAGACAGTCTGTGATAGTAAAGTAATAAGTTGTACAAAATTATAACTTCTGGATTGCCGAACCTTGATTTTCGAAAATATGCGAGGGGAAAAAGTTATGTCGAAAATTGTGAAAAATCATTGCTTTAGCGGACCATCCTCCTTAATACGCCGCTGGTATGCTGCGATGTGCGTTGCGTGCAGATTTTCTTCACTCTAGATGAGGCTGTTTCTGCAGATAAAGATACCATCACATGTAAACATTGCCTCGTCGCACAACACTGTTTCACTGGAGTGAGGGCTTTCAGTTTGTTGAGCGATAAACCACTGAAAAAACGCAACTCGTTTTGGGAGGTCTGCTGGCTCAAAGCCTGCACTGGTTGACGATGGTAAGGATGCAACAGTTGTTCGCAGAAAATCTGCCCACGGTGTTGTGACTAACGCCCATGTTGTGAGCTATGGTCCGAGTGCTGGTTGATGTCCCGCCACATGCTCCAGGATTTGTTCCTCGAAACGTGGCGTTCTCACAGTTTGCCCGGCACCGACGTCAACCATTCGTGGAATCAGACTCCCAGTCTCACGTAGCCTCTGGTCAATACGCCCTTCTGTCTGGTACACGTCTGTTAGGATAGCGCTCTTGGTAAATGACAACTGCTTCTGCTGCATTTCCTCTTGCCTATATATACACCAAGTGCATACCAGTCATGTCTGCGAATGTCCAATGTTGCACGCTGTTAATGTTCGCAAAATCCGTTATCGCAATACCGCGCGCGTTCAACTGTCAACCGTCAACTCTGCACTAACCACACAAAACTAATTACATCATCGATTTACAAGCAAACATAAACTGTGCTGTCTGTGGGTTGTTTCTGTTTGTAGGCACACGTCTGTGGCCCTCCCTCCTTCCTTCATCATCACCTGATACTTGGTTGCAATGCAACGACGCACCTTCTCAGCCACTGGACTAGCGCCTCGGAGCGCGCGTTATCAAGTTCGCGCATTTCTGTTTGTCCTAGCACCTTTGCAGGGTGCTATTTCCGAAGAAATGTTTTCCAACTATTTATGTTTCTTTTCACGTTGTCTACCACCCATGTGCTTTATGGCCATTCATTCCCAAATACAGCCTAGAGAGAGAGAGAGAGAGAGAGAGAGAGAGAGAGAGAGAGAGAGAGAGAGGCGTGGAGGTGCAGTGGTAAAACACTCGCCGCGCATTCAAGATGACCGGGATTCGAGCCCCTGCTCCAGCCTTCATGATTTCGGTTTTACAAGGTTTTTGGAAATCACTCTAGATTCCATAATACAAGTCCTGGCTGACTCCTTCCAACCACCGTGTAATCTTACCATGGTAATGTGTTGTCCGACGGCATGTAACTAACAAAATAAATAAAGTAAAGAAATATTTGTATATCATATGGGGAGGGTACCCCAGCCACCGCACCCCGATATCAGACTTCAGACTGAACGTCCACCCAGCCATGAAGGAAGACTACAAATGAGGGCCAAGGAATTTAAACGAGAGATCCCCGAGATAACCTACCGGATAACGGCATCAGTCACCCTTCCCCTCGTGCGAATAATCATAATTTGGCGCGAAACGCATCCCCATCCATAAGGACCAATGATTGTACAATGATTGACCCGCGGCGTCCGAGTGGTCAGACCACTCGCCTCCCACCAAGGCTATCCGAGTTCGATCCCCGACGGATTATCGAATGTTGGAATAGCGATGGACAATGTCGCTGATCAGTGGGATTTCTCGAGGATCTCCCGTTTTCCCCACCTTTTTCATTTCGGCGCCTCTCCATTGAAGAGCCTCATTTCATGTCCTCTGGAGCATGCCTGCGTGTGCTTAGTTGTAAAGTCTGCACTTGGGTGTGTGATACCTTGTCCTCGAGTACCCTTCTCATACGATAGTTGTATTTTAGAAAGTACTTTAGTTGATCATCACAAGTGAATCTTTGTGTACTTTGACCTTAGCCATGTTTGTTGTTTACCAACAACAGGTGACAAATAAGTGCTTTCTTTCCCAGACCGTTGTTGGTACTTCCTTGGCTTTCTCTTCGCCAGAGGTGAGATTAGGTACGAGGTGTGTTCTGGTGTGTGTGTGTGGGGGGGGGGGGGCGTTATGAGGGAATCATCCAAGCATTCACTTGAGGAGTGATTTCTGCAAAACCTGGAAAAAAAATGGAATATCAGTAGAGACTTGTGAGTGTCGCGGGTTGAACGACCAGCCGGCTAGACTTCACAGCCCTGTGTCCACTGTGTCTTCAGCTACTTGGTTGTAGCTACAGCAAGTGGTCAGTTGTACATGTGACATATTTATGCGGGAGTCTGTGAGGGTTTTCATGAAGGTTTGCTATTGGTTGACTATCCTAAAGGAAGAGTGTCATTAACACTGACCCAAACGCTGAAAGAATGAACGTGTACGAGTGTTCGAAATCTAGCGTTTTCTCAAATAAATTCGCGAAATTTCCGTTTCTCTAAATATCAGGATGGCCGGAGCCGCATCCTCAAGAATGCGAGGTGGTTTACCACTGCTCCATCACTTCGGTGTGTGTGTATGTGTGTGTGTGGGTTTACAACGTACTCGACGCGATCTGTCGGTGAAATTTAGAACTGTGGCGATCGCTGACAGCGTGCAGGTGTACGAAATGATACAAAAAAACCGTATCACTTTGCTTTCATGCAGAAAGTTTACTCCGGTAGTAATTAGAAACCTAAATTATTTATTATGAAAGGTTTATATAATAAATATAGTAAAGGTTTGTTGATTTCGTTTGATAGTAAATCAGTTTTGTTGCACTTAACTGAGAAAATAAATGTGATAATACTTTATGGTGATTCACTACTACATGTAAGACACGGTGAAATATACGCAGCAGTGATTGATATTGAAAGCGATTAGCTTATTGTGATCAACATTTAGAAACCAATGAAACATTCTATTCAGTGGGGAAAAAAAACAGGGTGTACGCGTACCGGGCGATAACGGGGCCTTACGTACTCGTCAATAACACAGCATCGTGGTCACTGATTGAATGTTTTCACTCTCAGCGTCTTAGTTTTCTTTTCTAACGGTAAATAAAGCACAGACGTGTGGTGTCACAGTAAGCTTATTCTCATTGGCTCAGTCAAATGAGAAACGCCTCTGCACAAATACACTCTGCCAGTAACCACGAAGCAGAGACGTGGATGTGCGCGTAGGATATTCAAACAATTTGGTGCAATATTATTTTTAACTGAAGTCAGTGTTTCTAGTGAGGACTCCTAGCTGGTGCTCGCCGACCTGAGAGCATGTTAGTGAACAGTACAGGGGTCTTCCTAGATAGGATGTGTTTGTGTGAGTGAGGCAGGAGCAGTAAGGTTGTTTTTGACCGACGTATGTAATACATTATCGCCTCTCCGTGCAAGCCAATAATCTGGCGTGCAGTGCTTTACTATTATCCTTTTTCCTATGGGACTTTAAGTGGTAACCACATTATTTTATTTGTGGGTAACATAGTACAAAGCCTAACGATTGTTTCTATAGTTGTGTTGTTTGAATAAGATCGTTATTTTTCCAGATACGCCAGTTTGGGGAAGCTAGTTTTGGCCATTTCAAGGGGCGCGAAAATGATGTTTCTAATAAACGTATTGCAATTTTTGAAACTATAGCGACATAGTTTCAAGTGTATGTTCTTTCCGTAGGTAAACAGATATAATGCGCGTTAAATAGTTTCGTCAAAAAAATAGTCATCACTCGTTGTAACTCGTTTGAAGCAATGGTAGGAAGGCCCCTTAAGGGTGTTCACTTGGAAAAAATAGCATAATTTTATAACTATACGTGATACCTAGTGTTCATTTTATATTTGTTATTTGTGACTACATTTTCCACTTGTAAAAATTTGTAACTCTCATAGTCTTCCCATAGCGACGTGACAAAAGTCAAAATTTGCAAGTTACGGTAACATGGTAATAACAAAAGCCAAGTGACTTACTTGAACTAAACAATTCGCAATGATATAAGTTATTATGGGCAATATGCTAAAATACTTAAAACACACACAATGAAATTCCTTTGAAATTAAAAAAAAAATCAGAAAATTATAACCACTTGCTTCATTTATGGCTATTAAAAAAAAAAAAAAAAGACAAAAGGACTTTGTTCTGGCTTTTAAACATTTTAGCAAATGTCACTTAATATCTTAATCCAGTGTAAATTATTTAATTTGAATAAGAAACTGTTTCTTCTTATTTCTTTGTCCCCGCAACTTGCTAATTCTGACTATGCAACGCCGCTATGGGAAAACTACGAGAGCTAAAAAATGTCCAAATGGAAAATGTAGTCACAAGTAACGTCTATAAAACGAAAACTATGTCGTTCAAATATAAACATATGAATTTTCGTCACGTGAACAACTTTAAGTCGGCCTCGCACAAGGGTTGCAGATTCTTTGCACATTTTCTGAAAGCATGTTCGCTTCCTTGTGAGCCAAATTCCAGCTCTCTCCCAAGCATAGCAGATTCCGTACCCGTAAACTTGCCCAGAAACATAATAGAACGTGCTCTAGTCTTCTGTTAGCATTTTTATTTCATTTCTACTAATGAACCTCTGTGGCCAATCGCAGCCGCTTTGTGTTGGTCACATGACCATCAAATTCACGATTGATGCGGTTAAAAACGTTGTCGACATCACGAAATAACGTGAGTAAACTGACCTTAATTTATTAGGAAGCGTTGTTGCACTGCCGTAACCACATTTTATTTCATTTTTTGCAGCCAAGGTCTCGATTTCCGTTTCCAATTCTTTTCTATTATATCCAACACCACTGATATTACAATAGAGGTTAAGTGTTTCTTTTACTTTTCTCTCACTCTAGAAAATGTGTGAATATGGGCGAGGAGCGACGCATCGATTTCTGCTATAGTCACGTCCAGGCCCGCAGTTTATGGGGGTCTGGCACGATAATTGTCAGGGCAGCTAACTAATGTCTGAATAAAAAGTCTAAATCATCTTTTTAAATTATTTTAACGTAGATAATGCACATTTTGCATAAATAACAACGTACAGTATGCTGACGATCCTTCCAGAAATATAAACATAGTAACACTGTTAATACAGACGTATTTTACAGCTGGAGAGGGGAATAATCCAATTTCTTTTCTTAGAGTTTAGGGCAATGGGCCGGGACACATTCAGGCTGGGCCCCGGGGCACTCTGCTCCCTTCCTCCCTATACTGCGGCAATGACCACTGCTACAAATATGTCATATTAACTTCTGTACCCATGGTTATAACAGAAGATTGCAGAAATTAGGCATCGTGAGAGGCTGACTTTAGTGCGCGAGGTCGTTGTCGGAACCGGGAAGTGAGATAATCGAGGCCGACCTTTAGCGCGAGAGTACGACGAGGGGTCATAGCAGAGAGTGCGCACTGTCTGTCCCGCCTTTACAATGAGCAAAGACACAAATTACACACTAGATGTACACTAGGCCTTGCCTGGGTATAATTTCCACAGTGATTTATACTAAGGTATAGGTCTACACGTTGTTGCAAATTTGCACGCCAATTCTCACGTCGCGAGGGACAAAAAAAAATTGTTAATCCCCTGAAGGATCCTTCGGAACCTCGCATCCTTGAAACTGTCATGAAGGATGCAGCCATGTATTATTTGTCTCAGAATTCTACCGAGGATCCAAGATGCACCCTTCCATACACCCTTAGCTCAAGTATGCGTGGTAGGCATACTTGCGCCCTTACGATCGTCGTCTGTTTTAACTGCGAATTCGGACGTTGCGAAATAAATGACTGTCAAGAAAACTAAAGATAATAGAAAAACATAAATAAGCAGAGTATGTTTCAGTCAACATAAAATTAAACACCACAAAACTCTAAAAACGGAATCTGGTCAAATAAATTATTCTTTATTATTATTTAGCATGTGTTTGTCCTTGTTTTATTTGACCCGATTCCTAGTTTTGAATTTCATGTTGTGTAAGTATCCTGTTGACTGAAGCAAACTCTGCTTATTTTAGTTTTTCTATTATTTTAAGTTTTTTGTGACAGACATCTGCATAGCAATGGTGTATGTCCAAGCAACTAAATCCAGTCGTGTAAGTACATAGCGCACGGCGTGGATTGTGTTATTGTCAAAAGCAATTGCAGTGTACAAGTTATATTTAATGGGGGAGTTCATGCAAAATTGTTATTATTTTAATAATTTTTATATTTATACAAAATATGATGTGCTTTGTAGACATGTGTTGTGACTATTTTTCACAATAATGAAAGTTTTTCCAGCTTTCATAGTTTTTGGATAATGGCAAGACAAAGACAAAACTTGCATAAAACGGTTTTATACAAGAAACGAAAACCAATGAACTTACAGAAACAAAATAATTCACGCTGAAGAACAGTGTCGCGGGCTTCAACTGACCATGTATTAAAACATTGCACCGAAATGTTTTGTACTTTTCAAAAAATAAACAATGTTGGCAATTTTATATTCCAAATTCAGCAATTTTTTAAAAATACAAAAATATTGAATGTGGTTTTTTATTAATGTCAAGACGTAGCCCGTGATAATGTTCTTCAGTGAAATTTTTTTTTCATTTCTGTGTGTCAGTAGGTTTTCGTTTCTTGAATGAAACAGTTTTATGCAAATTTTGGCTTTGACGTGCCATTATACAAAAACTATGAAAGCAAGAAAATGTTCATTACTGTGAAGTGTAGTCCCAACGTATGCCTATAAAACAAACAAAGTCTCGTACAAACATAACAATTATTAAAAAGATTAATATTTTGCAGGGAGCCCTCCCCCACCCCTTAACTGGACAATAGGCATTATTCTGTGTAGCATTTCACAGTATGATGATTAGAGCCCTGAAAAATTCGCGTTTTCTTTTAGGTGCAAGCTAGAGTGCCAGCAACTATAGGTCTGTATCACGATCACAATTGGCCGTTGACTTACTCGGCACTACCTGGAAGTAGCTGAGCCAATAATAAAACTGTCTCTGAATACAAGCCCATTTCACTTTGTCAGCGAGCAGATAATGAACACCTGTTGTCTGCACGATTTCACATATATTATTGGAGTCTAGCCTATAAGTCATTGAACCCGCCAATTTTTCCCGTCTCTAGTGATGATCCAGCCGCGCACAATGCACTATACATAGAGTCACGAACTATTCGCGAAAATAATTTTGCCCCAGTCTGTTTCAGTGCCTTATGAGCACATCCATAATTCTGATTCGTAGTCAGTGATTGGTTGCTTTAATTGTCACGTGTCTTGGTGTTCTACCTGCAAATATCATACACGTGGTGTCGCAGTAACCTTACAGTGGTTGGCACAGTCAAATAGGAGACGTCATTTCAAACAGGCACGCTGCCAATAACCATGAAGCAGAACCGCAGACGTGCACGTAAGACACTGAAACTAACTGGGGCAAAATTATTTTCGCGAAATATTCATGGCCCTAATTATACAGTAAGTCGTGAGCACGGTCTAAGAGGAAGAGGTCTTGACACTGCCTATGCTCTCCAGCAAGAGAGAGTGTCTCCCTTTTTGTAGCCGAGCGCTAGTAGTGATTTGGTGGAAGATTTGTCTTGTTTACACCTCGCGTTTTACCATTTTTGCAGTTATTTATATAAAATAATGTTAATAAGGTAGGTTGATATAGTATATACATGTTTCGTGCCCATAAATGAATTGGCATGTGTGGAACTGTTTATAAAAGTATTCACATTCGAACAAAAACTATAATTTCATACCCTACAAAATTTTAGAATCTTTGCAATGTGAATCTACATGTAAATTTTATGGTTGAAAAAATGTGTTACAATACAAAATTACGTTCCCATTTTTTTCTTCGATGTAATACTCGCAATTCCGGTAACAACTTCGCATTTTAAGCTCAGTCAAATATAAAAACAAGACACATCTTCCACCAAATGACTACTAGCGCTCGGCGACAAGAAGGGAGTCACATTTTATTCCTCAGTGTCAAGACCTCTACCTTCATAGACCGTGGTCGTGAGGCAAGTAGTAATAAAGTTAACTGTGCGTTTAACTCACCGTACTATTGTGGACATACGCCATTGCAATATTATGTCGTTCTAGAAATCTTAGAATGAGACTAAGGAAAGAAAAAAACGAAAAAACGAGAAATGAGAAAACAAACCTAGTTTGGCTGTGGTCAACACATCCATAAACCAAAACAACAGTACATGAAATATTCCATTAAAAGGTGCGCTGCCTATCAGGAGAGAGCTCGACTGCCATTGGTCGCGCTAGTAGCAGTGCTGCAGACTATAAACCTGGATCTTCCTACTTTTCCAGTGTCATTTTTATTTTTAATGCACGTAATTGCTGAGTGGTTACACTCCTATTCTGTCGAGAGGGTGTTTACGGTACTATGCCGGTTTTTCCCTCTCTCTTCTTAGATTATGGCTTAGCTATAGGTACACTTAGGGAGGTAGACATGGCCCCAATTGCGGCCATGTCTGCCCAATCCCTCTCTGCCGCGATGTATGCCTCCTCTGCATGAAACTTCCCCATTGTAGGCGTATGGGGCACAGCACTGAGACGCACTGAGACGCACTTAGTCACGCTCCTTCCCCGGGCCTCCACCATAAAACAGTACATTAGGGTAGGTTAGGAAAAAAATCCAGTTTTCACTTTTACTTCATCTGAAGACGTGGAGCAGATGTTAGCTCCCGAAAAGTCGTGAAAAGTCGGCCTTTAGAAATCTACTGTGTTCTTGTGTGTTTTCGTCGTTGTGTCGTCTAGTCTGTTGTGTGTGACGTCGTCGTTATTCTGTCTTGTGTGTGTCCGTTATTGTCTTCGTCCAAGTATTGTCTGTGATGTTTCAATTTTAGTGTCCTGAGTTTTAAAGATTATTTTGTTTTTTATATCGACTTTCATTTTTGGATGTTTATTTTGTGTTTCTTTGTTTGTTGTTGACTAATTCCTTATGGGACCTTTCGTGTTCTGTTGTTTTGGTTTATGATGTGTTGACTATATCAAAACTAGGCTTGTTATCTCATTCCATCGTTTTTTTTTTTTTTTTTTTTTTTTTTTTTTTTTTTTTTTTTTTTTTTTTTTTTTTTTTTTTTTTTTTTTTTTTTTTTTTT
>PNEQ01016187.1:0-15911 GCA_003012365.1 Medauroidea extradentata
AAGAGTTACAGTAGGTAAGTTGGCTGCCACAGTCATACATATGTTTTTTGAATGGTGTTTACGGCATGCAGCTGGCCTCCGTCATTCCCCCTCTTAGCAGTTGGGTGGGGAAATGTGGGGCGGGTTGCTGCGCAGAACGTACTATTTTACGCCTGCTACGCATCTCGCTGAAGACCTTTCCTAGCGTGCGGGCACTGTACATGTCTTCCACACATTTCTACACTTAATTTTTTTTTCTTTCCCTTTTACTGAAACTGTAGTTTTGCATGGTAATTTTGAAAAAAATTTAGGAGGAGGGTTTTGAACTTTGGTCCTGCCCCACCTGCTACCTACGGGAAGATGGAGTGTAGGCCTGCATAGTCCCAGCATAGGGGCATAAAATCATAAATATGACTGAAATTGTACCTACGTTCTGTGTTGGTAAACTACAGCTGCTCTGTATAGAAGCTTATTTTTGATAACGTTACCTGTGAATAACACCATTACAATTATATGGCATATTCCATGCTCTTGGGTGAACTTTCAATGTGCACTGAAAACTGAAAAAGTGTGATTGTTACATGATGTATGTGTCTTGCTTATGCTCTTAACTGCAATATGCCGCAGTTGCAAAACATTTGTGACAAGAAATTATATTTGAAATAGTATTCTCCGTATCTAAATGCTATTTAAAGTCTACAATGCTAGTCCACAAAATTCAAGAGGTTATAATATTCTCCAGTTTCTTATTTTTGATAAACTATTTAATGTCTTGAGTGTAGACTCATCTTAGCTAACCTTAGCATCATTGGAATGATAGTCACTATTGCAACATATAGCAACTGTATTTTTGCTCTATTTTAACTAAGTTATTTGTTATACTGGCAGATGGTTGCAAAATTTCCACCATAAATAACTTTTTGTTCACATACCAATTAAGTTATCCTGCATGTGAACCCTGAAATATGTGGTACTGGGCCAGTTCACGTTCAGTGCAGTCTAGTGGTCATTGGAATGTTCTTATTTTAATTTTAATATAAAACCAGTACTTTTGTGTGAGTACGGTGTAGTTCTGACATGATATTTTTGAGTGCAGACTGGTGGAGCAACTGGAGAATGCCATAACATTGAGTGTATGCTGCTCAAGGCTGCTCCACTGACAGGCTGTTGTTACAGGGTCTCGGTTCCAGCGAGCTCGCAAGGCGCTGCATGGCTGCACGCCCACGACCCTTCCTGCCAGACAGTCCCAGCTGGATGAGTTGCGACAGTTCCTACTCACCCATCACAAGGATCGCTCCTCTGGGATGCTGTATGTGTCTGGACCCCCTGGTACCGGCAAGACTGCGTGCCTCACAAAGTTGCTGCAGGACCCACAGGTGTGCATTCTTTTGATTTAATTATACTGTACACAAGATTAAAGGAAGTACATTAGAACCCAGATTTTGAAATAATTTGGATTATGGCAAGTGGTTTGAACTACATACCATTCTTTTTACAGCTTAAGACTGCATTTCGAACAGTTTACATAAACTGTACGTCGTTGAAATCTCCAAGTTCAATTTATTCAAGAATATCTAAAGAACTTGGCATCAAAGTAACTGGTGAAAATGAGAGAGATCTCCAGGCTTGCATTGAAAGATATCTGTCTTCCCGTAAGAAAATGATGTAAGTATAATTTTACATGCATTCTCTTGGTTTTGATGCCAGCTTAGCCTTTTTTTACTTGCTGTATATTTATTTTTATTATGTACTTTTTATTCAGAACTGTTTTGAAAATTACTTACTATTAATTAGCTGTTTGTATACTTGTGATAACTTTTGTGAGTTTCATGTTGAGAGGTAACACAAATTTACAGCTATTAAAATACAGGTGCATGCAATATGGCTGAAATTACAGAGTATGAAAGTACTGTGTAATTATCTTATTGTTTAAATAAATAGTTAAGTCTTCTTGGCAAAATATTTAATATCTACATCTGATTAGAGGATACACTAAAAATCCCTTTCTTACCACGGTTCCAACGACCACAGCTATTTTACGATGACATGCTTGGGGAACATCAAAAAATAAAATGAAAAGGCAAGAAGTTTTGATTAACTGTTATTAAACAATAAATTTTATGGAAGACAGCAGTATGATACTAGATGTTCAGTTGCTACTGTCAATTTGTAGGGCATAACTGTAAAAACATAAACAGTTGAAAAAACTTGACAAATTTTGACTCAATGCCTGAAGTGCACGTGTGGTGAGTAAGCCACTTGCACAGTGCATAAATACAAGAGCAGGTGACTTGTTCTGACTTACTAGCACTTTTACCATGTGCTATCTGCACCAGCCAGTGTCATTATTATTATTTATGCTTTGCACGTGTCCACCTTGTGATAAGCTATTTTAACAAATGATTTTTGTATTTTGACGTCCGATTGCATTTAGTACTGATTAGATTCATAATTGAATATATTTATGCACCGTTGAATTGGACTGTAACCTAAGTATCCTACAGCTTCAGTTTTTTTTATACTTTGGTTAATAGAAAACCCACTTTTGTTTATTGACAACGACGTTGGAAAATTCCTGGTTCAACCAGATGAATGGAAGAAAGCAGAAAACTTCAGCACTTATGCAGAAGTACGACAGAAACACATTTTAGACTAGCTGGAAATATTTTATAGTGGATGTGTGGTGTTTAGTATCATATTTAGAGAGATGTTGTAACGAGTTCTAAGGTGTGTACTTGGAGGCACCGAAGAAAAAGAAAAAAAAAAAAAAAAAACAAGCAGAACATATGGAATAAATAGATGGTAGTAAAACTGATTTATTAATGAAAATTCTTAATTAGCTGACTGATTAAATAATAACTAATGAAAAAGAATTAAATTAGACTGGTGAAGTAGTTACTACCACATCCTTACAACATTTAAATTAATGAAATTAGGTGATTTTATAGCTGTTGAAAATTAGAGTTTATAGTTGGAAATTGATTGAGGTTATTATAAAATAAATCTAGTCCAATATGGTATTAATTAAAATTACAGAATTTAGACTGTTTCTCCAACTATTACTGCAGTGTTCACTAGTTAGTTCAGTAAAACAAGTAATTAAAATATTCGCAAAATTAACAGTTTAGAATAAACGTATCAATTATGTACTAATGCTCCGGCATAGCTTAAAATTAAAATCTCAGTGAGGTGAGCATGAGAGCCTTGATACTTTCGGACCTCTGGTCTTAAGAGGTTTGCACAGACCATACGAACGTCGGACTTTAGCTGAGAAAAACCATTTCTCACGGCACCAAAACACTTCAAAGTCGGTAATTACCTGGTCACAGACGTAGCTGATCTCTTGACCTATTAAGACAAGCTAAAATTCCGTGTCATACCGCTTATATGGTCCCGTGGCGTCGATGGCGTCACCTTTGGCGTCGGCGCGTCGCCGGCTTGGTTGCTTGAACACTTCAGGAAAAATTTAAGTTATGGTCGAATAACTCGTCCTTTCATATTATTCCGACCCATAGCCGTGACACTGCTATCTTGGTCCGCAAAAGCTAATCAAAATTAAGATGACGCTCGTGAATTTAACTGTAAAACGTGCGGACGCGAGCTGACACGTCCATTCGCGTCAGTCGCCGGGCCAAGAATTCCATTCGAAGCCTCGAAAAACTTTCAAAAACCCCGGCTATTTCTCAAGCCAAACTAGAATACTTCCAAAAACGTCTGGGTTCGAGGCTAAAACGAAAGAAATCGCGATCAAACCGAAACGAAAACTAAACAAAAAGAGAAAAAGCTACATTCAAAACACAACAAAAACAAAATAAAATTAAAATTAAATATTGGATGTGAGTCCTGACCTGATAAAATAATGTAAATAAAATTAAAATAGCTAGCTAGGAAGAGGCAAATTAACTATCATTCTAGCCAAAGAGAAAATGTAAACATTAGGTTAAAGACTACAACAAACAGAAGTACATAAACAAACAAAATATTTAGGTTAAGTTAAAAAACATAAACAAATAAAATAAATAAGCTATCATTCTATAGCGAAATGCTATAATGTAAGTAATGCAAGGATTTCATTATACGTTTTACGAGTACAAATTCCTGTTCCGTCTGATATGGTGCAGCAAAGTTAAAAAAATTGAGTGGTCTATATATTGTTGTGCTACACAGTTTTTGCTGCTACTTGAAATGTTGCTTGGCAGTTCCCATAGGGAGTTATCAAGTTGATTTTGTAATTGGCAAATGTTTGCTGTGTGACAGGTTGACACGTGTTTTATGTTACTGTGACCTTACCTGATTGCAGCCTGCTGGTGTTGGATGAGATAGACCAGTTGGACAGTCAGAAGCAGTCTGTGCTATACACCATATTTGAGTGGCCATCAATACCAGGTGCACAGCTGCTGCTGATAGGCATTGCCAATGCTCTGGACCTCACTGACAGAGTTCTACCTCGACTGCAGGCAAGGGTCAGCATGAAACCTCGGCTATTGCAGTTCGAGCCCTACTCCAAGTCGCAGCTGGTTGACATCCTTGTTGATCGATTGAGACAGGTAATGTGAATGCTGTTACAAAATTTAATGCCTGCTCTCATTTAGTGATTCATTTCCATGATGTTTGTCGACTTTTTTAAAACCCTATAAAATTTTGTATCCAAACTAGTTTATTTATTTTTAAAATTTATAAAAATATATATGGCAAGAAAAGATAATGAAGGTTAAAAGTTTTACAAGGAAGGGGATCATGATAACCAAAACACTTTTTTTCCCATTGTATTTCCTCTGCTTGTAAACCAATTCTACTACAGTCAAACCTCTTTAATACAAACCTGAAGGGACCAAAATTTTGGCCATTTGTAATAATGAGGTTTGTATTAACAGGTATTCACTGAAACCTTAAAATGTTTCTAAAATGTTGGTCACTCTGTTTATCCCCACAAATCAAATAGTCTCTTCACCACAATGACTTTCTTTTACTTGAGAACTTGATATTGCATGGTAATGCATAAACAAAATTTGTATTGAACATTATTTCATTTCTTGTCCCATTCCAAGGGGAATAAATATCACTTTGTATTAATGAGACCTTTGTATTAACAGGGTTTGTACTAACAAGGTTCTACTGTACACAATTTTTCTATACAAGTGGCTAGTAATGATGTCATAAATTGTAGACAGTTGTCTAATTTTTGCAAACAATAATGGAAATGGTATCTATAAAAAAAAATTTACTATTTTCAGTATAATCGCACTACTACGAGTACAGGATGTATTCAAGTCGTGAATAGCAACGCATTTCGATGCAAGATCACAAAGTCACAAAAAAGTCACGGAGTTTGGGGCAAGGACACAAAAAGTATTTTCCATTGCACTATTTCCACGTGTATTTTTATTGAACACAAGTGATTGTGTAATTTAAGCAGCCATATTTTTTTATCTATAGTTCTACTAAACTTCAGTCTTAAAATTCTGTCTTTGAATACCCCTTTATAGGGTTGTGTGAATGTTTGGTATACTGAAACCGAAATTGAATTTTTGCCACTTTCATTTTAATTTCGATAAGAATTTTAGTTGTCAAAATTCGTTAATTAGCTAAATACTTCAATCTAAACTAATGTTTGGTAGCTTTATTGAAGTTCGTTTTAGTTTTAATTAGTTCAGAAAAATATTAAATCAATAAACTTGTAATCACATATGCAAGATATTTTAACATGTTTATTAGAAAATAATTTTGTTGTTATTTATTTACCTGTTGTTGAAAGAGCATGCGGTAAATTGTAAGCAAACATGGCAGATAGTGTGAAAAGGTGCTATTCCAACAGGCGCCAACAGTACAAGTATTAACGTCATGTACATATTTGTTACAAAATCTTGTAATATTTGAAAAATTACGTGCTTCATATATGCTATCAGACAACAGCGTAGGTGTATGGTATATATTTGTAATGTACACATATTTATAAAATATTAGTACATGTAAATAAATATGACTGCGGGCATGTTCTTGTTACGAACAACAATTTAGAGCACTACATATTTTTTTTAAGTCACTGAAGATTTCATTGCCAATTCAAGGTGTTAAAAATACCACAAATGAAACTACGGTAGATGAATTAAAAAATAAGCAAACATGACAAAAAATAATTTTTCGCTAAATTCAGTGCAACTAAACGTCCTAAGTGTAAAAATGTCCTGTCAACTCAACGAACAGCATTGGGTACTAAGAGTTAGTTTGTGCCACCGCCACACAATCACTAGTGGGAGTGAGTTAAAGTTTAGCATTTGAATTTTGTACTGGTCATTGGTTGCCATTTTCACCACGAAGTGAAATGGCATGAAGAATGGTTATGTTTGATAAACTAATGTATTATGTTCGAATTGGTCTGAAGCTTTATATTTTATTAATGGCTGAAAGTTATGTCGCATAAGAGTTGTGTTTATCCCTACTGTAAATATGTTTCGTGTACTGTGAAACACAGATGCCTTGTAAACTAGAAGATTGTATTTCAAAGTTTATATGTAAGTTCAAGCCAAAGCCAATTTCACTATTTCCTGATCGAGTAAATTGTACATACTGTCATACATCACAGGATAAAAACTAAGTGAATTTAAAAATATAAAGAGGTTTTAAAAGTTGCTGTGTGCCATGATTTTATAATTTTTATGTGAAGGGGAAATTGTGACTTTTGACTAGCATTTTAAACTACATGTAAACAATGACATAAAAAATTATTATTAATTTCCGAGTAGTACCAATACTTTAATGTAAATAATATTGTCCTATGGTTATGTACAAATAAAGAAATCATGATTTTTACGGCAAATATGTAACAAAATTACACAAACATGTCGTTTATTGCAGTTAACGACAATCAAAAATGTTTAAAACAATATACAAATACGGAATATTGCTAGAAGTCAGTGTATTGTAATCAAGTAAAGAATATTGGTCATGTTGGTTAGTTTCTGCCACAGCCGTTTAAGCGTTGCTGTTCCCGTTTCGTACTATTACCTTGACCTTCTATATCCCTCCTTATTCTACGAGTGTAAGACACCATGACAATCACGGTCGTAGAAGTACAGGTCTGGACACTCGCCTATCTACAAATGCTATTTAGTTGACCTCGTTATGATTGAAAGCGCCACTAGCAATGAAGGGTTGTTTTAACATAGCAGTATAGCATCGTACTAGCAGTTCTCCTAGCAGCTCCGACATGAGTTTTCTCTTTGTAGTCCCATTTACGCAATGTTAAAACAACCCCAGAGTGCCAGTGGCGCCAATCAGTCATAACGGGGTCAATTTTCAACTCAAGTGTCCAGACCTGTTCTTCTATGGCCGTGATGACAATCCAACAATCCAAAGAGAATACGAGTACAATAAAATCCACGTCTTGTCCACAGAATAAACAAGTACTAACAGAAGCAGCAAGATATTTTCATAATACTCTTTTTCTCTTTGGATTGTCGTGGTGTTACAGCTCGTTGATGTCTGGTTACGCTGAAGTTAAGTAATGTCACCAACACTGCTAAGAATGTAAAACCCCTTTATAACATCCCCTTTTATTAAAACCACCTCTCTATAACAACCACATCCTCGGGGTACCGTGGGGTCATAAAATAAGGGTTTTTTTGTAATTGAGATACAAACATATTACAGTATTTCTTGAAATATAATTGGTTTAAACCAGCCTCTCAAGTTCTGCATGGATTTATTTATATGCATGTACGACCTGAGAGCTACTACAATTACGGCTAAAAAGCTTCTCCAAAGGTTTAGTCGGAATTTAAGGTGATTTTTTAGAAGTGTGTTAGCTCAAAATAGTAACGAAACACATTTATCGTCAACAGGTATGCCACAGTAGTGGAAGAAATAAATCTTCGTAAAACTTGTTGGTCCGCCCGCGCACCATCACGTGAGACATGATGGCTAACACCGCCCAGCCGTCAAACTTTCCGTCTCTCGCCTGCCCGCTCCACCAACAAAATTCAAGAAATTCCCATAATTTAAAAAATAATTGCAATGAAAACTGAATTAAAAGTTTGCGAAACCACGGTAAAATAATAATTAATGTGCGCTGCGGCCATCGTAGCTTGTAGGTAGCCACGCTCGTTCAACAAACTGGTTGGTCTGCTACGTCTGCTCACTAAAAATACTTTGCACTGGAGCGTTTTTTTAGCATCTAAGAAATAAATTATTTAAGTTTACAGTAGTAAATTTGTTGTAAGGAACCTGTACAAATAATAAAATTACATATTTTTTATATATTTGCTGCTTTTATCATGGGATGTGCCAGAAAATAATCACACTGGACACCACTGCATTCTATCAGTAATAGAATTAATCAATAGAGCACGCTGCACTGCAGCACATTCTAACGGAGGCATGAAGCACTATCTGTGCTGTCCACCTCCGCGCTGTGGTAACTGGGTACCTAGATGCTTGTTCTCTCCCCCCCAGCCGCTAGTGTGAAGATCTAGGCGCGCTTTCGTGCACTACAGCGTCGCTTGCTCGGCCGCATGTGCTTATATCAAAGTCACTCCCGTGGCCAAGGTTGTGGACATGGTTTTTTCCACATGGTTTAAGCTTGTCCACTGAGAAAAAAGTATGTACTGTGGTCAGTGGTTGTATTTTTAGTACATTCACATTGCAATTTATATTCCATTTTATCAAAGTCACCTTATCGAGGTTCGACTGTATATGTTTTTCTCTTTGACTTATTTTTTAACTCTGACAGTGCTCGATGTGTGGTGCCATTATTTACGTAATTTTTTTAAATAAATGTTTCTTAAGGAAAACTGAATATTTCTTAATGGTCTGTCTATAATTTACACTTCTGAGTGCTATTCGACAGGCTGACAGGTATCTATCATTAACATCAGTAGTGCTAAGTTACTTTATATAACAATGTTTGCAACTACTATTTCACATGTTTTCTTGTACATGTGCACAGCATAGTTTTTACTAATTAACTTAGCATGAAATATCAAGGGATTGTTTTGACATAACTTTTAATGTACAGTTTAGTGTCAGAACAGTTTTTCCTGTTTTCCTGAAAGTTGACCAAAGTGAAATATTTTCCTTCATCTCACCCATTCAGTTAATATGGAAGTTGTATGTGTACAACAGTAGAATAATTAAATACATCCCCCTTTTTTCCATCTTCCTCTGGTGAATAATTTACATGGACATTGTGCTAACTAGTAATGCATGCCTAGTAGATGTGCAGCAGTGCATTAAAAACTTTTTTGGAGACAACGGGAGATTATAGGTACCAATTTCACATATTTTTTTTTCTGAAGACCTCTGTCTATTGGTGTAAATTATTATTTTATAAATTAAATTTATCTGATATGTGCATAAAAAAATGAAAACAAACTGACTTTGCACTTGCGCTTTTAATCAGAAGATGTCTGCCTGTTGACATAAATTTATATTTCAACTGTCACTTGCCTTATTTTACCTTTAAACGCTACGGAAGTTTGGCTATTCGCTCGCGAGAAGACATTCAGAGGCTCGGTTTTCTCATTTTTTGGGGACAACGGTCGTCTGTATCTACTGTTCAGCCGTGTTTTGATTGTAAGATGTCTGCCTATTCATATAAATTTATTTTTCAACTATCACATTCCTTATATTGCTGTTAAACGCTACGGAAGTCTGGCTGTTTGCTTGTAAGAAGACACTCTGAAGCTCTCTTTTCTCATTTTTGGGACAACGGTTGGTCATATCTACTGTTCAACAGTGTGCTCCTTACCAGAAGACATCTGGCTACTGATACATAAATTAATTTCCTGCTAAACGCTACAAAAATGGGGAACCAACTAAAGACACTTTGCAAAAAAAATGCAGTTTTAAATTTTGATGATGGAAAAAAGGGTCAAGGGGGAATAAGCCACTATAGATTTTATGAAGGTACAGATTGTACGAATTTGAGGTGCTATAAGTATTTGTAAAATCAGGAGTCTAGTGTATTTGTTTTCAAACCAATGACTGGTAAAAAACAAACTTTGATCATAATACATGCCTTAGAAATTAACTTTTTTAACTTTACGGTGGTTGAAATAAGTTGTTTGGGTCTAGCGACAACAGCGGAACAATTGGTTGTTCACGTCTGATAACACAGTTCTCAGGACCCGTGGACTGTTGTTAGGTCTAGTTTCTGTATATTTGTACCTAATGAGACAGTGCACTGATAAAACAAATTTCTAACATTTGGCTGGGTCTGGGTTTTTTTACTGATGGTTATTTTGGTTTTCAGTGGTTTCTAGAAACCCCAGGTGAATGCCAAAGTTGTTTCTTGCTACAGGCGATTCTTCATGTCCTGTCTATAAGAGTCACTAGTTCTATTATGTTACTTGGGTATTTTCAATCTAATATTTAGAATGTTTGCTGAAATTGTAGTTTTCTAATTCTGCATTGCAATCAATGTGTGTTACAGCATGACGCAGACAATCTTTTTCCCGATACTGCCCTCCAGCTGCTTGCAGGGAAAGTGGCATCAGTGTCTGGGGATGTGAGGCGAGCCCTGGATATTGCTAGGAGAGTTGTTGATATTGCTGAAACTCAGAGCTCTGTCAGGGAACTGCCATTACAGTCAACAACAAATGGTATTGTCACTTGCAGTCTTGGAATTTTTGTTTAAGCCCAGGGGATAGCATGTTGCTACAAGTATCTCCTTGCACTGTTTCAACTGAGATTCTTGTAATGGAATAGGGTGGTAGCTCTTAGCCAAAACCCAAACCTTGAGGACCAGAGATAAATAAAAGATGACAAGAAATGAGATCCTACAGATGGAACAGCAACAAAGTGCTAGGGTTGGACAAACGGGACTACCCAGAGAAAACCTACCAGCCAACTGCAACGTCCATGTTTTCCACATTCTGAAAATTCAGGATTAACTCCATCAGGAATTTTATCTTTTACGTGTTATAATTTTCCAGGTTGGTATATTCAAGGTCTTCCTTAATGTTTTATAAAATCTAAATACTTATAAATTAAAATTATTTATATTTTTCTATCTTTAATTGGAATTTCTCTCTTTCTTTCCCCACCCCCTTCCAAAAATTTCAGTGAAACTGAGATCTGTGCCGAGCCACAAATTTTGCTGACTCACCAATTCTGCGTAAAAAGATAGGCCGATCTGATACTAGTAACTTAAAAACAATTGTGTTATTTTTATTATTAAATGGATTATTTCTGCAGAGTCCCATTGTAATGATACCCAAAATACAATCGCCCAAAAATTGCAAATGATATTTTAAGTAGGTTGGCATGTGCTCTTTACAATGATACCCAAAACGTACGATCATCACATTAAAACAAACTGAAAACCTGACGGCACAACTTGGCCGCTTTAGCATTGTCACACAATTAGTCACCTGCCGCAGCTTCTTGTGGCACGTCGGGTTGACTGCTGCATGGCGCGATCACATCAAACTAAACAACAGCTAGTCTAACTGATATTCTCACACGTGACTTACCTGCAGCCCACATGTTAACTCTCTTTTAGTATTAACAAATTCACATTCATACCAACACAGCATTTTCAAATGGCATTGTGTAAAACGAGACCTTATATTCACAGCGGAGCTTGTGTACAAATGTTGCATTTTATGAACAGGCAGTAAACGATGGGGAGGGTTTGTGCGAATATGTGAATAAAACGGACTTAGTTATAGCCTCAAGCCTGCATGCGAACCAAGATGACAGCGCATAAGCGCAAGCGTGACAAGCAGGAACCCAGCAACTTCCCAGCCATGATGAATAACCTTGAATATTTTCATTAAATTTTCCAGTCTATATTTTCTGTGTAAGATGCAAGAATTTTATGGTTGTTTTAGCTGTTTTTGCCACTGGTAAAATGTATGCTATATTGTCATGCATTCTTTGCATTTTACGTAATGAGTGAAGGAAATTTGTCACCTGTGTCATTTCCTGAGACATCCATTCTAGCAAATTATGCATTACCACGTTATTACAAACTTAGAATTCTTTGATCATAATTCATTTTGTTGTTTTTAATTATATTAATTTTATCCTTTGGGTATTACAGTAGAACCCCGATTTAACAAAATGCCACAGGACCCGAAAATGTTTACTCTAAATCGATCTTTCGTTAAATCCGACTTCATATAACCCCCCCCCCCCCCAATCACTAAAAAAAATTTAATCCTCTGGCATGTTTCATCGGAATTTAAGGTAATTTTTAAAAAGTCTATTGGCTCAAAACAATAACTAAATGCATTTATCGTCAACGGGTAAGCCACAACCGTGAAAAGAAAAAAATCGGCGAAAGAAATGTAAAAAACTTTCAGTGGAACGCTCGGTGAGTGTGCGCATGGTGACTTAGGCCGGCCTAGCGCGCCATCAACACGTGAGAATTGGTGACTAACACTGCTGAGCCGTCAATTTTTCCGTTTCTCTCCCGCCCGCTCAGCCAACAAAATTCAAAAAACTCCAATGAAAAATAGGAAGAAAAAAATTCAGTGAAAACTGAATTAAAAGTTTGCGAGAGAACGGTAAAATAATAATTACATTCGCCTGGTGGCAGCCATTGTAACTTGTAGGCAGCCGCGCTCGTGATGGTCTGCTCACTAAAAATACTTTGCACTCGAGCGATTTTTAGTATTGGAGAAACAAATTATTTACGTGTACGGTAATAAATTTGATATAAAAAGTCTGCATAAATAATATTACTTATTTTTCTTTATAAATTTGCTGGTTTTATCACGGGCCGCGAGAGTAAATAATCACGCTGGACACCACTGCATTCTTTTTTCTGTAATATAATTAATCAATAGAGGACGCTGTACTGCAGCACATTCTAACGGAGACGCGAAGCATTATCTGTGAATTGGTTCCCACGCTGTAGAAACTGTGTACCTTGACGTTCGTACACTCGCCAGCCGCTAAGATGAGGATCTAGGTGTGTTCTTGTTATGCAACACATCGTCGCTCGCTCGGCCGCGCCCGTGCGTGCTTGTCTCAAAATCACTCCAGCAACCAAAGTTTTCAACGAATGTTACCTATTTTTTTTTAATTTGTTTTTCAACGGATGGTTTCAGCTTTTCTACAGGAGAAATAAGCATATACTGCGGCTAGTGCTAGTATTTTAATAGCCTTATATTACAATTAATATTCAATTTTATCAAAGTCACTTAGTTATTTAATAATTTTTTATTATTATCTTTTGAAGGTTCCTAAAAATCCTTTCGTTAAATCGTTGTTTTCATTATTACCTTGTTCGTTAAATCGGGGCTCTACTGTACCAACATAAATATACAGGTAGCACAAAATAACAGGAAAAAGGAGATGAATCTTATCTGGAATCACAACAAAATCACACAATTCTTTTGTAATTTCACACATTGAAATGTGCGTTAAATTAATTACTTGTGTCAGTATCAGCTACGTTTATGTAGCTGTATCGGTATCAGCTATGTTTTTATAGTGTGGAACCACATTAATACAAACCTGAAGAGACCTAAATTTAAGGAATTTGTAATAATGAGGTTTGTATTAACAAGTGTCTGAAAAAACTCAAGAAAATATATTTTCACGATATTTCGTCCCTACATAAATACTTTAATTCCACTACTGGACTTCTTTTAACCAGTGAATTTAATATTACTTTGTTTTATGTATAAGGGACTTGTTTATTGAACATTAAAGTTTTATATATGTATATACATTTTTTTTACAATATTTAGTTTTATCTCTCTTTTTGTAAAATTCTTCAAACTCGAAGTGTAATCAAATATCGCAAGTAAAGTCGTGACGTAAAATAGTTTGCATGCAATACTATCGATTGTCATGGTTGTGACTTAAGTTTACACCATTGCTAGTAAAACTGTTCATTTTCGTGTTTTGTTTCTTGTGAGACGTTGGCATCATGTCGTTCATTGTCAGTTCGTTCCGTTAGTGGTTGTGTTCTGTTGTTCTTCAATGAGCTTGAAGTGAAATGTCTCTCACGTATTTTCGAAATGTCGAGAAAATATGAAACTGTTTACAGAAATGTGTTTTCTGCTAAGTTTCCGTGCATAAAATAATCTCAGAAAGGCACTGTATATGCTTTTTTGTTGTTTGTGTAGCTGTAAAAGTGATGTAATTTTACACGTGCAAACAGAAAAAACAGTGGTGTTGGAGTTTTTTTTTTTTATAAAAAAAATCAATGTTACATGTGCAAGGGTGTTATTTCACTTCTTTCATTATTGAACACAACCTCTTGTTCAGTTGTTTGCCGATCGTGCTGGCCCACTCTTTAGGGTAATGTTTCCAGACAGCTAAATTGCAAAAAAGTGAAATCACCTCTGCGGTTGCAGAAGGTAGGCTCAACTTGAGTTATAAAATAAATTCAATAATACATCATTCACTGCAAAGCAAAAAAAAATGTATGATTCAAGCATGCAGGGTTCCTACAGCGTGCGTCAAATTTATTTCCCTGACCATTCTTATTTAATCTTCCCTGACCAACATTTTATACATAAAAATAATTCCGTTCAGTTTTACAAATAAACAATGATTCAATTATACCACACTGCTATTGGCCTCCTCCTCCTCTTCTAGCAACCTTGCCTCACCTTTAACACAAAAATCAGAAAGCAGACATCCAAGTCCTTTCAGTCTTCTGCAAAATTTAAGGTATCTTATTTTAATAACACTAAACAGTGCGTTGGTGAAAAAGAAGAGTGATGGAAAATGCAGCTTTACACCGTATTTTCCGGCATATGACAACTATTTTTACATATTTTTGGCCTTCAAAAATTGCTACTTTTCTTGTATGAAGGCGCAAAAATTTTGGTAACCTAAAAACCAAATATCATTTGAAAGCTAAGCTGTAAGCTGTGGAGTTGTATGATGTTTCAAGGAATTGAGTTTTTCATCACAAACAAAAACCGAGTGTTTATTTTTCTTTTTTTACCTTTTGATGAGCGTCATTAATAATAAAGGAAACTTCCTCTTGGCGAAGCGGCGATCGACGCAGCTGGAGCGCGTGTAGAGATACTTTGTCTCGCCAGCCTACAACTCTCGGGCGGAGAAAACGAGGATTTATGTACCGTACCACACATTCATGTGTCTGTCTAGTGCTAGGCTAGCAGACCAGCGCACAGGAATGCAATAAACTTGCAAGCAGCTGTTGTAGGCTGGCGTTGCCATATAGCACGCGGCGTGCCTCAGTCCGGCTTGGCCAAGTTGCGCACAGTTCCTAGCAACTGATGTCACCAGCCGCCGCAGTTCATTTCCTTGGCTCTTGGGCGTCCGGAGGGCAGTAGTAGTCAATGTTATTAGTTTGTGTCTGCTATGATGTTTATATGACTGTAATAAATGCATTGAAAATATTTAAACTAAATTTTTAATGTTTCTGGCAAAGGAAAAAAATATTTTTCTGTCGGAAATTTCAAAATTAGTAATTTACCTTTTTTTTTTTCCTGCAAAATTAGGAAACTTACTTTATAACCTCCACATCTTCATTCACCACAAGTAACATGCAGAAGACTGCAGTCAGCTACAAAAAAAATTGTGAACTGAGCGGAATTTATTGCAACTGGAGATTATGGATGTACAGTTAATTGCTAAAACAAAAAAATACAGTAGAGTCCCGTTATAACGAGGTGTTACGGTTCCTGGTTCGAACCTGCTATTGCCGAGACCTCGCTGTCAACGAGTTTGGTTGATTTTGACCCCCCAAAACAAAAAAAGTGCCCTAAAATTGCATCAACTTGTTACAACAGGGAATATTAATGTTTTGTATTAATTCAATCATGTATTATTTACAAATGTTGGCTTGTGCCCTTCGCAATCAACACATAAAGTAAGTTTGCGGGGGACGTAACTCGGCCGCCGCAGTATCGTCCAAAACTCAGTCACTCTGCCGCAGTGTCTTGGCACGGTATGGCCGGCGGCTGCTGCTGCATGGCGTGATCGCCTCAAACCAAATAGCA
>PNEQ01016188.1:0-88108 GCA_003012365.1 Medauroidea extradentata
TTTCGGCTATCTCTAAAGCCACCGTGACGTCATAATCACGAGCCTAACTAGGCATAGGGGGTAGAGATTATTACAAAAAAAAAAAACTCTAACCAAAACGCGAGAAAACAAAAAAAAACTAAAACTAACCCTTAGGATGTGAATCCTAACATAAATAAAAATAAATAAATAAATAAATAAATTAGCTAGCTAGCAGAAGGGTGCATTCATTAACTAACGGCCTAATTCAGAAAACTAAAACAAACGTTCATTAACTTGCTTACTAGCAAAAACAAAAAAAAACTTAAATTAATTACAATCCAAAAAAAAAAAATTAAGAAAACACTAACCTACAATATTATTATAAAATAAAACTATCTTTCTATAGCGAAATGCTATAGTATTATTTTTCTAATTCGTGGTGGTTTCCTACTTAGATGTAAACAAAGTATTTTACTTTGTGGCTCGTATTCGGGTGAAGCCGGTTTCAATTCCTGCAATGACCATACTTGCTTATCAAGATTTTCTGAAATTTCTCTATTCGATTAGTTTGGTGATTTCTCACAATTAGCCATGGTCGTTTCCTTTCAGTCTGAGCAACTGGATACGTCTCTAATTACCTCACTGTTGTGCGAGACGTTTAGACACAGTACCTACCCGGTTTAGTTATTTAGTTCACATTAAAGTATTTTTTCCTCGGAAAGAGTAAAGTGGATTTAGTTTACTTTCTCGCCCACGGGACAGCTTACATGCCAGGCACAGCCTTACTCTGTTCTCTATCGCACGCTTCCTCAGTTCTCCGTTCATTTCATTTACAACCTGATTAGACTTTCTGCACGCAAAAAAAAAAGTGGAAAGGCTTACACAGAATTTTCTTTCGGCCCTCCTACTCTGAGCTCATCATCCCACCTTCTTTTTTTCCCTATCCGTTCAGCCAATGAGTACAGGACAGAGAGCTTGTGATTGGATTCTCTCATGTGTTTTTTCTTCTCTCTGTGTTACACGGCGTCCTTGGAGATCAATTCGACAACTTTTGCTGCGCAGGGCTATACTGGCCAGCACTGTTGAGATTGTTGAGTATTCATGTTGATTATTAATGGATGTAATCTTTAACAATTTAATATGGTCGAGTTGAAACTCCTTTAAGTAACGATTTTAGCAGTCTTCGTTACGTAATACCCTTAATACTTAATTAAGAAGTACGTGACTATTTTCAGTATAGCCTACTAAATATTATCCGGGGAACATTTATTCACCTAAAAGTAGCAATATAAATCAGGCCAATATAAGACGTTTGGTTTAGATGTTTAGGTTTTCTTCATTCGAGAGTATTTTTGGTGGTAGAAAGGTATTACATTTAAAGCCTTGTTACGGAGTTTTCAGTGATTTCGAAAATATTATTTTTATTGCTACCTAATACTCATATCAAAATTTCGCTGCACAGCTTTGACACTTATATGTTGTAATTTGTAGCTGAATTTTTTTGTAGAATTATACTGAACAGTTTTTTTTTAGATTTCATTTCCCAACGTACCACGTTTTTCGTCGTGGAAATAAGCAAAAATGAAGGAAATTATTTTTTTTGCTGGCGAATGGTACATTATTTTAAAAAACGCGTTCACGGTATTGTGCATCGTGTGATTGCACATTGACTCAATTTTTTTCAAAACTTTTGGTTAAAAAATATTTGAGTTATTGGCACCAGTCTGAATAAAACTCAGGAACAAGCCCTTAATTTGATCTGATTAAGTTTCCAGATTTTTTTAAACTCTTAGTCGGGTCAAGCTGGCTAAATATAGTTTGATAAAGGTGCATTTTATCCATATACAATATACAGTACTGTGCATATAAGTACTTCCAGAATAAAATTTTGTCACGAAATATGGTCGTGTCCAGACTGGACTAGTCATTCACAATTTAGACAAATCTTACCACAGCTTCATTGACTTACGATCCTACTAGTTCTTCCGGTATCACACATCATGTGTTATTTTGGAGAACAAACAATATTTTTCACTGTCACTGTTGAGTCCATTACACAAGTTTTACAGTGTAGGTCAGTAGCGATTGGTGAGTTGTTGTTAGGTAGGATTGCATATTTTCTCTACTGCACACTCCGGATGAACACTTAGTATACCAGTGACCACATATCATCTTCTGATCACTAAACTTATATGAATAATGATATGATAAAAAAACATAAAAATTGGTTATAATTAGAGACATGCAAAATTCGCGTTATTTTCTCACAGCTGACTAAGACTCCAAGTGACTACAGGCTTGTTCGACGTCTCCCACTGGCCGATATTGCCGTGACTTGCCGCGGAGAATGCTTACACAGTACAAAGGCCAATCTCTGTACAGACGTAACACACGTAAATGACAACACATAAATGTTCATGGCCGATTGAATCGCAGATTATGTACGGCAATGTGTAGGAAAGTGAAGTTTAGTCTGCTACCAAATGATAACGTGAAGTTTGCATGTATCTAGTTATAATCTATCATTTTATGATTTCCGAGATTATAGCATTGCACCAATCAATTAAATGTCTGCCATTTAGAAAGTATAAGCATTATACACGAGCAAAACATATTAATGTCAGGTGACACCTTACTACGAAATATGTATGTGGTGTGCCAAATTTGATGAAATTTGGCTAAAATATTAAATTTTGGGGGGAGAGGAAGGGTACAGACACACACATACATACGTACACATTCATACACACATACATATAAACATACATAAACGCACATACACACACACTGTTTTTATATTCGGAACTTTAAGCAGTAACCGTATAAATTTACTGGTGAAACGTCTGTAACAAGCTTGAGTGCAAACTTCGATCTGAGTTTCACGAACATCCGGTTAGTACATTTTGAAGTACGGCAGTCTGAAAAGGCCGTTTATAGCTTTGTCGGACATATAAACTGTGCTTTTGATCATGGTGTCTTTTCAAATTGCTTTCCGACATTTCCTCAAGTGTGTTTTCTTTTCTTACATTGTCACAATGGACACATTTTGAATAGTTTGGCGAGAAAATGTATTTACGAACAACACTGCAGTGAATTTGATGTGCGTGGTATGCGGCATACTTAAAGGCGCGGTCAATATCAATTTTGAACGTCATATTTTTATTTTTATATTTGTACCAGATATTTTTTTCCATATTTTGGACATAAGTTGTAACTAAATTTTGCTGTAATGAAATTTTTTTATCTCTCATAATTTTGCGTAAAGACTCGTAAAAGTCAAAAGTTGCATTTTTACGGTTTTATGTACGCAATTAAAACCAACAAACATACTAAACTGAAAAAAAAAATTACAGTGCATAACGATGCTGTATGCTACAATTTCCCCTATATAAAAACCAAAATAAAAACATTTTAATACTAAAAAAAATAGTAAAATTTTAAATAATTTTTTTAATTAAAGATTTTTTTAATGCAGAAAACACATTAATTAATTTTTTATATATGAGACGTTGCAGCATACAACACTGTTATTCACTGTAATTTTTTTTTTTAGTTTGTGAATCATTACGCAAGAACTGTGAGAGATAAAAAAAATTCATAAGAACAAAATTTAGTCCCTTTTATGTGTCTAAAAATTTAAAAAAAAAATTATTATCTCGTACAAATATAAAAAATTATTATGACGTTGAAAAGCGATCTAGTCAGTGCCTATAAAACGATCCCGGAAAAGGTGAACCATGTATTCTACGTGGAGAGGTGGTGACAAAAAGAGAAACGGGCAGGCATACCACGTTTTAGAAAATACAACGGTGCATCCAGTGGTGTACACTGGAATTTCATAAATTAATATTTCGCTCTTAACCGGTTCAGTCGATGTATCCGCCGGATCAAACGGCCATTTCAGGCGTATCGTTGGATCTGGTGGATATGCATCGGAACATCAGTCAACTAAATTTTGAACACAATCTCGCAATATACGTTTGAAATAACTTATTGTTGTGAAATGTGAGGTCCAGTTAAGCCTACTTACAATTTTTTTTTTGCATGAAATATTGTTAGTATTTTTAAATGTTAACCTATTACAAAAAAAATTTATTTAATTTGTAAATATCCACTGTAATCTGTATTTCCTATTACATATACTGCCAAAGTGTTGGTTTTGAATTTATATAGCAGTATATAGCTAAATAGCATGAGCAGATTCATCCCATTTCATTCGTTACGGAACATTTTCAAAAAAAAATCCACAACCAAATGATTGATAATGTCCTCAACCGCTGTACACCGGTGTTTCAAACACTGATGGATGCACCGGTGTATTTCCGAAAACGCTGGTAGAGTCGTGATAGTGTGGCTACGGAAGGGAAGTACAGGAGGTAGAGCTATACTCTCACGACTTCACTTATTCACACAGGTAATGGCAGGAGTAGTCACGTGAGTTCGCGTGACACCAAGGTTGCAGTGTTGCCACACGCACCTCAGCTCTGCTACAGTCTGTCACACCAACTACTGCCTTTTTTTTTTTTTTTTTTTTTTTTTTTTTCGAATTCAGCATTTTTAGTGAATCTATAAATGTTTTCGTATAATATCTACAGATAGTTTTTAGGCATTTCAACATCATTGACAATCCCTTCCGACCTGGGATGGTTTTTAAAGGTGCTTGGCAAATAAATTAATGTCTTAAATTCTATTTGAAAAGTACATGTTTTCGAAAGTCTATATGGAAAAAGTTCAAAACTGCAATCCTTGATAAATACATGACAAATATATTAGCAAAAATTTACCTATAGTGATGAATGTGTTTAAGCGTGGTCTGGAAAAACAAGGGTCTTGTTTTTTTCCAGATGTCACAGTCAGTCTACTGAAGTTCCTCAGACCGTACGTGTACCGGAAGACGGAACCAGATACCAGTTCCCAAAACGTCGCATCTGTTGTCTTGAGAAGCCTACTATTTTTGCTCCCGTTTTTTGTCTGTGTTGCTTCTTGCCTGTGGACAAATCCATTCGTTTCGTTCGTTATTTATGTTGTCGTCGTTCATCCATTTCGTACCTTTTCACACACACCATTTTTGTTGGTTGTTATTATTTTTTCGTTTTGTTTTTGTCGTCTTTCTTTAGTCGACTGTATTGCACTTACGAATTAATTTTGTGTTGTGTTTGTCTAATTTTTGGCCTCGTGTCGTCTTCTGGGATGGATAAATTCATTTCGGGAATTATCTGTATATTTAAGTCTATTGACTTTAGCGTACTGTATTTTATTTTGTTTTTGGTTTTATTGTGGGGTTTTCTAAAATACGGCCACATTCGCACGCAATGGCACATGTCCAAAAAAAACTGTTGTGTTCACGACACGTAAGTGCGATTTCCTGTACCAAAATTATTCCTCGTCGTACTAGAATATTACACGTAGAGATCAGCAGATTTAATCGTCTCGTTCGAGAACGCAGCATGCACCACACGGCAACGCTGTGTGCGTCAGTGTTTATACTCGTCGCTACGGGGCGAGGGCATATACACACGCCCTACTCTGAGATGCAACTCTGCTCCCAGCCATTTCATTACCCCCACTATCTACACCACCCGCGCGACATGCATTAAATTTGCAGACGCTGGGAGTAATGGCCCTTTTCGGTCATTTTCCCTCCGCTTTTACGTGTCCCCTAGCAGTTGTTGGACAAACATAATCTCGTTTCATACTAGTTGCGCACACACGAAGTTATAATTATCGACTAACACTTTGCAAGTGTTGGTGAGAGATTGTTATGAATCGCAAAGTCATGCATATAAAATATATTGTAATATTAGAGTTAAATTTTTATCAGATTTGTTATTCTTTCACTTTGTAAATAGCATTTTATCCACTGGAACCTGTTATGACACCAATCTCGATAGAACTTAAGGGCATTCGAATGGAAACAAAATCATAATGTTATATTTTTTGTGTTAGTTATATAGACGTTACCTGGGAGCATATTTTCCTCCTTTTTAGAGAAAATTTAAGCTTAGCCAGTTTTCCATAATCGCATTTAAAAGGCAAAATGTCCATGTTTTTGCTTCATGAACACATCTGAAACCAATAAACATAATTAAATGAAATAATTAAAACTGAAAAGTTTTAGTACGGTTTCGACATGAAAATATATGAAAGCCATTACAAAATACGTGTTTCAATATAATTACTAAACGTAACAAAAAAAAATTCCAACTGTTACAATTTTTTAAAATGCAAAATTATTTTCTAACTGGTTATTTTATATGTCAATCCATTGCCCGTGACATATAGTGTCAATGTAAATTATTTCGTTCATTTTGTTCATTTGTTATCGCGGTGTGCATAAAGTAAAAACATTAAAATGTTGACTTTGAAGCCCCGTTATGAGAAAACTGGACTAGCTAATGTTTGTAAGAGGAAAATATACTACTATGTAACGCCTACTATAACACAACTTCATAAAAATATGAACTTTGGTTTTCTTCCCTTTTGAACGCCCTTAAGAGGGCGTGGTACATAATTCAGTGCTAAAATCATTTTTCTATAACTGTAGGTTTTTTGAAGCCGATTTGCGAAACTTAAACAAGAGCATTCCTAGACAATAGTTTTAGCCAACGTTTTAAACAAAATTGTATCCAGTGTTACGAACTTCTGAGGCACAATCTTTGACACCGGAATTTAACTGCGGCGCAAGAGTTCACGCGTAACGAATGAGTAATTCTAGATAAATATTTACTCATAAAGTTGGCAAATACTATTACCTAGGATTGTCATTGGGTATTTTATCCATATTGGCTTCGAATAAAGCGTAGAAATAATTGATTTTTTCAGCGTTTATTTATCTACCACGTGCTCTTAAGAGCTTTATACAGCAGACGCCAGACAGCGTGATTGAAGTACGTAAACCGGTAGGCCATAAGAGCTAAACTTGTTCCTGCGTCAAAAGCCGTGTCGCCTTTACACGCAGGGTGCGAAGAAACGGCGTGCAATGTTTTGGTCGTCAGAGATTTTAAGCGTTGACCATTACTTTTTTTACTTTCGGAAAGGGAAAGTGCTAAGTAAAATTCACCATGTGCTTCCTTTTTTTTATGATTCCGTTTGGCATTTCTTTACGTGAGAGCAATCTGGGAATTGCCGTTTTTAACCATTTTGATATGCTCCCGAAACCAATGGTCTAAGCATGATTTATATAAATAAAAAATATATAAGCATAGTTTAAAATGTTTTCTTTCCTTTGATAAAGATGTCAAACACACATTTAGAGAATTTCTTTTAAAAAATCTCTTATCACTCTGCAACAATGCTAATGCGATAGTACAGGACAAGGTAGGAACCTCATTGTTAGGACACCATGCTCATTACAAACACTATTCCTAACCCCTCCAATATAGCTTAAAACAGGTTTTTCAGACTGCCGTACTTCAAAATGTACTAACCGGATGCATGTGAAACTCAGCTTGCGACCTGCGCTGAACTTAGTTGCAGACTTCCCACTATTAAAATTATATGCTTACCGCTTAGTGTCCCTTAGTAAAAACTGTTTGGCGGGAACCCTGCACGCTATTTCAGCGCTTGGTTCGTTGAGGCGACGCAACATTTGATGCGCACTTCAAGGTCGATCTTACTGCGCCGCCGTTTCTTGAGCTTCTAACGCGCAGGTAGGCGGTGGCCTTAAGAACTCGCATACAGTTAGTGCTGCAACCATACCGGATTAAAAAGTTGACATATCGCGACAGCAGAGCTCCCACTACAGTAGCGCTAAATAGGACCGGGCATTGCAACATATCAGATAAATATAGGCGACTTTGGCGCTTAGCAGAAGGTTCTGTCTGCTGTCTACGCTCGGGCCACAAGAACCTCTGGATAATTTAGCTTCAGGAACCACAGACGTGCCTCCGGTAAAATTACAAGATGGGACTAACATGAATGTTTTAACAAATGGTGTGCAATATGTAGTATGCATGCAGACTATAACAGACGTGAGCTCCTGAAACGTTGTGACAGGCTCGTCCAAGGAAAACTGAATGTATTCTTTTGTGTTTTTTTTTGTTGGGTTGTCGACTTGTGTCTGTGATGCCGCTGTCGTGTCTTGTGTGCAAAGTTACCTTTACCTCAGAAATTTCCTGTTCTTTGTTGACTGTAGTGTCCTAAGATTTCGTGTTAGTTTTTAACCGACTTCAAAAAAGAACTATCAATTCGGTTGTATTTTTTCATGTTTGTTACCTCAGAATTCCTAATACATTGATTGTATTCTTAAGTAGTCTAAAAATAACGTAATAATTATTTTTTAATTTTTAGTGAATTTTTTCAGAATAGAATTTTTTTAAGTAGGTGATATTGTTTTTTTTATTTATTGGACACCGTGGTTGGTGCGGTGGTTAAGAGGTATTGATCCCTACCACCTTGGATTTATCTGTTTTTTTCTCGATAACTTCTGTTCCAGTCGATGTATCAAAATTTTTGTCACGACATGGCATAGATACAAACTTAATCGATTTTCTGTAATTGCTGGAACCATAACATATTCATTATTTTGCAACGGGAAACAGCTCAAACGGAAAAATTGCTTTATTTACGGGGGCGACTACAGAGGCCACAAAATTAATAGAAACAATGCCATATGGATTCCAAAAAGTGAATGAAACAATAAACTATGCCTTGTCAGCATGAAAAAAGCAAAACAGTGTGTATATTCCCTGATTTATAAGAAAAACCGTAAAACCGATCTGACAGGGATCGCCACCCATCAAGCCGATTAGAGACAGATACTCGGTGGGGTCGGTCCCCGGATTTTCGCATGTAGCAGTCGTGCTGACGATGCCGCTGGTCGGCGAATTTTCTCGAGGTTCTGCCGCTAACACCATCCTCACATTCTGACACCACTCCTTTTGTGGGACCTCACTTCGTGACATCCTTCGGAGGAAGCAGTTTCCTACGGACGCCTAGTAATAAGTCTTCAACTGCGGTACCGTGTCGCTCATGTACTCTCCTCATGTTATGTGTGATTGTTGTTTATTTATTAGGAAAATTTGTGTTTTATTTAAGTTATTGACCAAACATAACATAATAGTATTTGTCATGTTTTGAGTATTTTGTTTGTGTATGCGCTGAACACAATCAAACTCAGCTAATTTATTTTACTAATTTTTGTATTGCTATTGATTTTTCTGGACAAGAGAGTGCTGTAATTGCACAGATCCAAAATATTTGGTTTAATAACGCTTCTGAATTCGTAACATTTTTTTTAAGTTAAAAATTAAAAATATATATATATAAATTAAAAAATTAACATAGGAGTAGTATATTTCCAACGCAAGTAAAAAGGCTAGTTAAATTTTTATAATACGTAATCTGCTTCGTAGGTTTCACGTATATGACTACTTTTCGCATTTAACCAGCCTTATATTGTAGTGCTACTTTGCGTGTAATTGTACCAAAGTCATAAAAATTAATTTATTTTTCTCAACAGACTTTTATAAGCACATGCAGCCAACAGTGTTCGTCAATAAAACACCTTTCATGTAACCAAAAATTTCGCTTTTATACAATGCAAAAAAAAATTCTTTCCGAGCTAGTATTACATTACTTCAAAGACCATAATTCGCCAGCAGAAGTTTATGCCTTTACGAGGTGAGGTGAGAGAGTTTTACGGCCCTTTAACATCGAGGTCTTAAGATATGCCTTTACGACTTAGGGTAATTGTTTCCCACGGCTGTTCGTAATCTCTCGCTGCAAATGTTATATGTTCTTACTTCTATGCACGCATAGTACCAACATTCGACATAAGTATAAAATCTAGGTTTTCTTACTATAGAAACGCAATTGTCAATGTGCAAACTCAGTCATTTAAACTCCCTCATTTCGATACTGACAATGTGTGTTGAAATACTTGATTTAAGTTTCGGAAGCGTATACAGGTATTCCTGGAATAACATTAGGTAAATATTCAGTCTGGAAATATTCGGAAATAATTTGTTACGACAAACGTCTTTTATTTTATTTTATTTTTTAATATGGTGTTTGCTTCCATGTATCAAGACAGTTTAGCAAGATCAAGTTGAGTTGAAAAGACTTTTTCCACAGATAATTAAATTTCATTTAATTTTTATAAAAAACCGTCACGTTAGTATTGCTGCGTAAGAAATATGCTTGTTTTTGTGTGACTGAACGCACTCTTCGGTGGTATTCACGCGTGTGTGATTAAATATATTAACTGTAAATCATGTATGTACTCTTCCACGAAAAGTTAGTTAGTTAATTGTAACATAATTGGTCAGACAGGTACAGCAATACGAATGTTGCAAATTTTTAAGTTGTTGAAAATATTTTCAAATACCAATAAGAACATAATGCCACTCACTCTATTTGATGAAAATAAAATTACCTTCGAACGCCTGGCATTAGTAACAAAGCTATTTTTACATTTACAGGTTTTTTCTAAATTTTGTTCCCAATACCTTTGTAGTGACACTAGGAACAATAGTTGACAATTTATTATATCTTGGTTTTAAATATGCAAAACTGTTCGTAGATACACAAACATTTTTCGCAAGTTTAAAAACAACGTTTGTTGGTATAAAAATATTGCTGTAGTTATATATTTTAAATTACTTGTTATTATTTGTTGTGTCGTAAAATCATTTTTTAAAAGTAGTTGAAATTTATTTTCTTGACATTTTTTTTTCTACAAGTAAATTGTAATCTGACAACATGAATAAAAGCATTCGAATGTGCATGGGTGAATGGCTATGCGTTTATACGCGTGTACGTTTGTTCAATTATGTTTCAGGTATGTGCAAGTATGTTGTGTAAGCGTGGGTGTCTGCGCTTGAATTTCTCGTCTTTAACATAGTGCATTTTTGTGACTGAGTAAGTATAATATCGAATTCCTTATATTCATGGAGAGGCGACTAGATTAGGTCTCAGTACTACTTATTAAATTTTTATGAGCTACCTGCTATCCATGAGCGTTCTTTAAATAATGTTGCTATATTGTTCAGGCAAGTTTTAAGTGTAACATGCTTGCTAATGTTTAGCTCGTTGGACGTTTTCTGTTCAAATACGAGTGAAATACTTATTTCAACAGGCAAGTCTTTAAAAATATTTCCGGATTTCACTTCACATTCTGAAAAACTTTTTGTGCCACAGGCGTAGCTTTAATGAACTCTCTTGTGAGTGAAGGCAGCACATTACCTACTTTATTTTTTTATTTTGAATTTGCTTCTTGGAAATATATTAGGAATAATTACGTGTAACATGTAACACCAATATTTATGCACGCATTTACGTTAAAAAGCTTCAATGAAAAAATTAATTATTCGCTTCAAGGGTAAACATATTTTAAGACGATATTCTTAATATCAAGAGATGGAACACGTGCATGCAGCGTATCACCCTCTCCCCCTCTACTGATGTGTGTCACCAATTAGTAGAAATTTAGAAAGCGAAGGGTTAATCTTTAAGTAATACTTGGGATGTATAGCCTACTCTGATCATTCTTTTATAATTAAGAAAATACGAAAGAAAATTTTAAAAGAAAATTCTAAATCAATTAACAAACTCAGGTATAAATTGTAATATCGGATGTTTAGGCACTACAAACTTGTCATGTAAACAGGAACCTAACTCTAAATTATTTAGTTAAAATATATATTTAACGGTAAGGAAAATAAAAATAAGACAAATTAAAATAATGTACAATTTACTCACTCAACCTGAAATATAGAACAAATTTTCGGTTTTCGTGCAGATTGTGTAAAGGATGAGGAAGATTGAGATTATGGTCATGGCTTAGTATAGGTTGTTCGGAATTTAGTGAGCACTAGCAAATTAACCTATTAAAAATATCACTAGCAGTTACTGCATGTAATTCAACACTAAATCTAGTTCCCTTACTGCTTGTATGATTGGTAGCGAAGTTACGCAATACAGTTCCGTGTATTTTCGTATTTAATTAAAACCATTCCGAAACAAAGTCAACCTAAATCGACACGCTTGTATTCCATATAATTAGTACGTAAACATTATTTTTTTAAATCTATATGGGTTACTGGCGACTGCACAATGTATGTTACACGCGCAAACATCAAGTAACGTCTCCAGACGGTTAGATATTTTCCCGCCGTTAGCCGTTACGTGCGGAAAGACGCGGACTGGCTGAAAATAGAACTGTTAACAAGGCTTTTTTGAGTGCTCACATTATCTCGAACCACCAATACCGAGTGTCTAAATGAGCTCTGGCATGGGTGATTTGAGTTACTTTCAGTGACGTGGCGTGGGTTTGTTGCAAGGTAAGCTGAACTGAAGAAATTAATGAGCAATACCAATAGCTATCGGTTGTGGCGAGGCACGAGAGTGATGCCACAATAGGACACTCTTGGATTTGTACAGTCGTCGCGAATTACAGCTTACCTCGCGACACACCCACGCCACGTCACTTGTTAGTTTGGGGCATTGTCGGATTGCAAATAGGAGAGGAGAGGGGAGTATTCCGAGAAAACGCGCTGGCCAACGGTAACGTCTGCCACGTTTGCTACGTGCTTAAGAGTGCGTGGTAGATAAATAAACGGTGAAATCATTAAAGTTTATTTCAACGTTTTTTTCGAAACCAATATGGATAAAATACTCAATTAAAATCATACATAATGGTATTTGCTAACTTTATGAGTAAATATTTATCCAGAATTACCCATTCGTGACGCATGACCTCTTGCGCCGCAGTTAAATGCACGAGGTTCCGGCGTCGGAAATTGTGCCTCAGAAGTTCGTAACACTAGAAACAATTTTGTTTAAACCGTTGGCTAAAACTATTGACTAGGATTGCTATTGCAAATTCGCTTCAAGAAACTTACAGTTGAATTATGTACCACGCTCTCTTAAATCAGTTGTGACCCGGCCAATAATCTGACCTGTAACCCCCTTTGTGAGAGGCGAGTTGTCTAGCCACTACAGGACATTGGCTCTTTGTAAGCAATGTATTTTCGTTGGCTTTGAAAGTATTCTGTTCTCAAGATTATGTTTCTTGGAGTAAATACAATCTTGCACATTTAGACGCTTTCTAACCTACATACATACATATTTGGAGTACAGCTCACAGTTACTGGGAAGACATGATAATATGTTGCCGTGGAGTTATTCTTCTTCTTCACAATTTAACTCTAGGGTTGGTTGGGTCAGGTTAAATTAATTATCATGCTGCTACCTGCACTCTCAATTCACATTACTAGTGCCCATTAGCAGTTACCATTCAATAGTAGGCCTATCATATAAAATCCGTCTTGATTTGAACCAGGATACCTATAAGGAACTAAGGGCCCACGCACTTAAACCCATGAGAATAGGGTCCCGTATTGCAAAACGAAAATGAGCAAAATTATGTAGTTTTCGCTACGTCATAGGGCGTATTAAGATGTTTCACAAATTATACAGAACTTGTACAATTTCGGATCATACAAAAACAGCCACTGAAACAACTGACTATGTGTCACTACAGAAACCTTAGGATTCACAATTATTTGTTAATTTTCGTACTTAATGCCTTTTATATGTCAGTTCTCAGTAACTTAGTTGTGAAAGACCACTATTACATAAAATTTTCTTCAACACTGTTTTATATTTATGGATGACCAGTTAACGTTCAATATCGGCAATTAATATAATGTACGGTATTTAGCTACGGTCCTTAAAATCAGAATTAAAATCAATGGCTCTATAATACTGAATCGCTGATAAATAAAGAATAATCTAGCAGGATTAATGACAAGTGTTCTGCCAACCTAGGTCTGCGTCAACGGAGAAAAGTTGGGGAATAAATAACAGGACAATTCTTCTCTATGGATCAGTTTTAATAACAAAGTCTGTCTGCTTCAAGTAAGTACTTATATGAACTTCCTTAGCGTATATTCAGATAGAAATTTTTGAGAAAGTGTAACTTTTATAATTTTTGTGAAATATTAATTTTAACGATACAATTTTGATGTTAGGCACAAAACATAATAAAAATGGGAATAAGGTAACAATACCGAATATGGCCCGATTAAGGCAAAAATCATGTGTGCCGTAATTAATGCATTAATAAATCCATTAATTATATTACTAATATAGTACATGGATGACGTAAGACAGACAATTATGGATGGTGTACGTTCATACTGGGAACTAGTGTGTATCGATCTCACATCGATCTCGGCATTACCACACAATGGCGACTAGTGGGCCATATTGAGAACTGGGCCATATTCGGTACAGCTACCTTATTTCTTGATGTTGTCATATATCTCAAGAAACATCACATGAATAGGCCGTTCGGGCTAAAGAGAGGACTAAAGGTTTAATCTTTGATATAAAATATCACTAGCTGTTGCTGTGTACGGGTCAACATTAGCAACAGTGGCCTTGAACTTTGTATGATTGTCAACGAATTACCGAATATAGTTCCGTGTATATTCCCATTTAAATGTCACTTTTCTTAGAAAAAATCAATTGAAATCGACATACTTGTATTTCATAATAAACAAGTTTTATCCTATATGTAACCGACCGAACAGTGGAACTTACGCGCAAGAATCAAGCAGTGTGTCCAGAGGGGTTAGATAGACGCTTTCCACCATTAAGGCTGAACTAATTTATTTTGCACAGAATATAGCACATGCACAGAAAGTTCAATCCAAGGTTTTTGGCGGGACGCGCTACAATTACAAATAGCTCGCGCACGATAAAATAGCCCAGGATCGCTGCACAGAAAGTTGGGCCGTGCGTAGCCAATCAGAACATGGATACCACCAGGTTCAAAAGAAAATAAACACTGGTGAAAGTGGAAACTAATTGGACAAACCTTTGTAAAAATTCGCGCTGATGTTATTAAAGTGATTTGTTAGATATTAATTTTTTTTCAATGTTTATAACAGTCAGTTATTCCAAATTTTAAGAAATAGGTTCATTCGATTTTGTATTATAAAATAAACAATAAAAAATATTTACGAAAGGAAGTGGCAATAAAAACATTCTGATACCAACACACACATATATTATTTACCAGTTTATCTTGTTTTAGTTTTAACAACATCCGCTGTTTCTGTGAGTGTGCTGTTTCAATTGTTGTAGCTTGCAGTTCTATGCTGTACGAGTGATCTGTGCCTGGACGTGTGCTGATTTCTGTGTTAAAATAACTGTAGCGGAGCCTTGAGCCGTAACACACGCGGTTTATATGCACAAACACTGATTCCTTATGTAAACTTCATGACTGCCAGATTGGTGACCAAGAGCCCTTACGTATGTTAAAATTTACAAGAGAAGGGATAACTAAGATGTTCGAAGATAAAAGAAAATAAAGTTGGTAATTTTACTCAAGTGTACACTGTTAGAAAAAATTTCCGTGAAATTACGGAAAAGTACTGGCAAAAAGTTATCCAGAAATCTTCGTAAAGTAACGGACACTCAGTTTTTCTTGATAACGGAACCCTCCTTAAAATCGGACAATACTTTTCCGCAAAAAAAAATTAAATTTCTGTAAGCTACTAGCACTTCATTTTATAGAAAGATTGCGTTTTCTTATTAGCTACGTGGTATCGAGATTCTGATGCGCTACTTAGTAACCTGAAAAATTTTTCGAAGTTGCTGGGATTCGAACCCACGATCTTATAACTGCCAGGCAGAAGCTCTAACCATTTTTTCCTCACTTTTTCTTTTATTTTATTAATGAAACACGCCTATACACACATTATGATACACACAATACAATACACATAATATAATACATACATGAGAATACACACTATATAATACACACATTATAACAGTCACATCATGCACGTCCATGACCCATATTAGCATGACACAACGAATGCAATCGTCCGCCAATACGCCGTGAGATGGGTGGTACAACCCTAGAATCCAAACAAATATTCACCATAGTGTCGTTCTAATATGTTACGCTGTAGGAAGTCCCATCGTCCTGCGCGAAGTATTTTAATATAGTCACTAAGTGTCACTGGGGAGTCCTGGACACCTGTGATAAGAATAGTGTGTGCGAGGAACCAAACAGCCACCCGTTGTCTTATCCTTGGGAAGAGCTTAAAATCGAAGATCTACGATATCTTTGTCATTAAGGTCTATTACAGGAAGACACATAATATTAGCGATTCTTGTTTTAGTCCACCTCCAGATGTGTTGTGTTGCCGAACAGGAAATTACCCTATGTAGTGCCGTGTCTACGCGTCCACACCACGGACAGTCAGCAGTTCTGGTGAGCCCTATCTTCTTTCTTTTGTACGCTGTTTGTATAATATCAGTATGATACATAAAAAGCGCAGTCCGTAGGCATGTTGGTGTGTTCGTATCAGACAGTTCCACGCAGAATTGGACGACATTGACCGTGGAATGAAAAATACGCATCGGGACATGTCTGCACTCCTCTTTACGGAGCGTCATGTATAAAGTCTTCGTTGTCGCACACGTTCCTGTTTGCATGGTCGTTATGAATTCCAATGTTTTCACACATACCTTCCGGTACTGTGCAGGAAGGATATGAAGGTGGTCGTATATATGACGATGAATGTTCTATGAAGTCTCCTCGCCGAGTAGAAAAGTGTCAATATCATTCGCCGCGAACATCGCTGTAGTTTTAGACTTATAGTCTATCAGCCCCAAACCACCAGCACTCGTTGGGAGATGCAGTTGTGTCCGTGCCACTTTCAAAAATTGAGATTTCCAGATATACCAGTCTGTGTACTTTATAATCTGCGCCAGTTGAGAGGGCGGTAGTGGGAGAAAGTATGCAGAATACCACAATTGAGAAAGGACGAGCATATTGATAGTATGGACACGTTGTATTATATTTTGTTTCCTTGTCGCGAAGGCTATCATTTTGCCGCGGCACTTAGATACCACTTCCGTCCAATTCTCCTGCAACAGCTCGGATAGCTCCTTATAAAAGGTTATACCTAATATCTTCAACTGTTCGACATCTCTGAAATTGTGGCGAAGTAGCGGTGAGCCCGCAGTAGTGACATTATTCAGGGCGAAAAAAAGCACTCTTCTGATTATTCACCTGCATGTTAGAGACTGCTTGGTATTGCACGACGCACTGAGTGATCGCATCGATATCCTGTTGCAACCGTACGATGCAAGTGACGTCATCGGCGTAAGCCGTGAAATGCATTTAACCTCGCCCTATAGGAGACGTTTCCATGGTTCTAAACCAATCGTGAACAAAATCATGAATAAGGGACACCCCTGCCGGACTGATCTCCGAATGGGAATGGGTGGCGTTTGGTGCCAATTGATCTGTATCCGTGAGGAAATATCTCTGAATGTCATCCGCACCCAGTCTATCACCTCGTGTGGAAAGGCGAACGTACGCAGTACTGCCAGAATGAAATCGTGATGTAGTCTGTCGAATGCTTTATGAAAGTCTAAATGGAAAATGCGCCAGTATTTTTTGTCAATCTTGGCTTGTAGATATACATTTCGCAGTGCCGTTACACTGTTGAGTATTGTCCGCCCAGGGATCGAGCAGGTTTGCCCCGCACATATAATTTGCCCTAGGACCTGTCGGATACGTTTAGCAATCACCCTCATTATTAGCTTGTAGTCAGTGTTCAATAGCGTTATCGGCCGGTAATCTTCAACGGTCTGCGGTGTGTGTGTTTTCGGCACCAGGACTATGACACCCTCACGTTGTGATTTGGCGAGTGATTTAGTGCGAAGAACGTCCCGTATCATGTCTCCAACAGCCGGTCCTATTATGTCCCAGTAATGTGAGTAAAACTCGTATGGGAGTCCATACGCGCCAGGAGATTTATCGTGAGGTAGCCGTTTAATGACGTCTAAGATTTCCGCGTCCATCACTGGAGCGACCAACCCGCCAGCGCCCTCCTGATCAATCCGTTCTGTGCAGTGTGACAATACTTCCGTAAGCGCCCCAGCCCGTATGTCTTCTGGTGTAAATAACCGTGAGTAGTATTCTGTGCATGTCTTCGCGATAGTGTGTTGGTCCACATGCACTACCCCGTCTTGGTCACTGAGCTTGGTGATTGCTAATCGGCCATGATGGTGCTTTTGTTTGCACGCCATGTATAGGCTCAGGGTTTCTCCCGTTGCGATGGATATGTCTTTAAGCAGAGCAGACTGAGCAGAAAGTTTCGCCACTTGCACGTCTAGTATCTTCTGTTTTACCGCTCGGATGCGGTCTAGAGTGACCGGATCGTCTGCAGCCGACTGTTGCCACTCGTGTAAAATAGTCTCGTAGAAGGAAAACGTTTGGGCACGTTGTGCTGCTATTTGCCGCGAGAGTTTCATAAAAAATGTCAGTATTTTATGTTTGACATATTGGTCCCACCGGGTGATCGTAGTCGGATACTGACGTCGGCGCTCTATCCACATGCTCCATTCACGTTGAAATTCCTCTTTAATGTAAGTATGCATGACCTAATAACTGAGAATTCATTTTCCAGTATCCGCGTCCCCGCCTCCATACAGATGTAAATTCCCTGTGCGTGATCTTGACCATGTGATGATCACTGATAGCAATGGGGAGGACGTTATATGACGTAATGTAAGTCTTGTGTTCAGTATAGACATAAAACCTGTCCAGCCGTGTTTTCCAGCTCGCTGTGACATGTGTGAAATGAGGTTTCTGACATGGAACAATATCTGTTACGTCCAGTAGTTTTATGTGACGTACAATCTCCAACAGCGGCGAATTTATCGGGTAAGACCCACCTTCGTGATCGATTGGAGCTATGACGCAGTTAAAGTCACCACCGACAATCAATCGGTTTCCACCGCAGTGTAGAAGAGGGACGATGTTCGTAGTGTAAAAAATGTCTCGTTCGCGCTTCGCTTGCGCACCAGAGGGGGCGTAAACGTTTACTAGACGGACATCCTGTATGTCGCCAGCAATCACTCGACCAGATGGGTGACGTAAGACATTGAACATTTCAAACCCAGCTATCGTGACGAAAGCCGTACCGGAAGAATGGTCACCAATGTTCACATATAAATTCACATTCCGGAAGAAAGGAATCGCTTCGGGAACAATTTCTTGCAAAAATAAAACATCTATCGCATTAAGGTACATGACACGTAAGATTTCTTCAATTTTGACGTTTATCGAGACTCTACACTTGTTCAGGGTAGCCAAGGTGTGGACTGTAATCATTACTTTTTACGTTTACCTTTGCCGCTCAGGTCTTTAACAGATGTCGCTCGCCGGGTTACATCAAGAGCTTCCAGGCGGCTCGAGCGAGAACTCCATGGTCGGCTGTCACTCGCTTTAACTTTCAAACTGTCCTGCCTGTGACAACCTATAAGCGTATCTGTCATGTCCGAGTTACGCTTACCTTTAGTAGGCGAAGCCGTGGTCGTCTGGATGTCATGTGAGACGCCGGCCACCGCCAAGGGTGGCCCATGCGGCTCAGGGGACATTGCCCCGTGACTCGCCTCCTCATGGGACAGCGATTCTCCTACATCCTGTGACGGTGGTGTGTGCAACTGTCCACTGAAGCTGTGCCCCTGTTGAACATCGCCGTCGGCGTGATCGCCAGACACGCCCATCCCCGGACGGTGGTCCCTGTTTTCCGCGGGAGGTTGTATGTTCATAGAGTCGTCGTGCGCATTCTGGTCATCGTCATCCACCTGTGTAGCTGAAATATCATCACTCATCGTGGACAGGATAATGTTAGAGGCACGTGGGGAATCCCGCCGTACATCAGGTCGCTCGTCAGAACCCTTGGCGTCGCCACCGCCGTCATCGTCGCATTGGTCCTCTAATTTGTCAACGTGATGTGTGGTAGGAAACCCTGTCGGCATGTCTGTTGTACGTATCGCGCCAAGTGAACCATCCTGTGTCGTTACATGTTCGCCTGGAGGCATTTGCGAAGGTTGTGTTGGGCGAATTAATAAACCAGAGTTATTAGGGACGGACTCTGGAAAGTGTGTATCGAATGCACTTTCTGCGACAACCTGACTGAAGGATGCCTTTCCTCATCTTTGTATACTTCGCGTGTCCTTAGCCTGCAATGTGGGGCATGAGACCCGTTCATGACCAGGTTGTAGACAATAGTTGCATGTTCGTGGTTGTCCGGGGTATATTACGACACCGTATGCACCGTCAATTTTTATGTATGAGGGGATATCTTTGTCAATAACCATACGTGCAATGCGCACCCCTGATTTGACGTGAAACTTATACTTAGTGCCCCAGAATTCGTCTTGAAGACTGATCACACGACCGTGTCGTTGTAAAAGTGACAGGAGTGTGGAGTTGTCAAGTTCTACGGGAAGGTTAATGATTCTTACCGGCTGGATGTTGTCGATCGCAGGTTCAATGGAAACGTATGTCCGCTCCCCGCTTTCAGAGTAGAGATGGGACGTTCCACCGGTGTCCTGCAGGATGTGGTCACACAGCTGTTGCGAAACCAATTTCAGGAAAACACAATGTTGTCGACCATCTAGTTGTATCGCTTCCAGCTGATCCTCGCGGACGTGCAGCGACGTAGCAATCCAATCGAGGATTTCCATAGCAGTCGGGCGTTTGTCAAAAGCAATACGTAAAGTATTAACACGCATTATCACTGGAAACGTATACGAATGACTAGTACAGAAGCATACACGAAACCACGCGTGCGAGCGTACCCGTTTAACACCGCAGACCACGCACTCCGCCGGGCGACGTGCACATGGCGAGTGCTGGCTCGATACTGTCCATTGAACCACAGTGACAATTTATGAGTAAATGAGTTCCATGCCGTTGTAAGATATCAACTTTATAAGAGACAACTTTTGAATTTGACATCGAGGATTCATAGTGATTATTAATACCAATTTTTTTAAGAAACACAGTTAAATTAGCTTTAAAATTATAGAAACATACTTTCATGAATTTATGGAAAGTTACGGTCAAACATCCGTAAACTGGCAATACGGACAAATTTCCGTAAACAAAATATTACGAAGCCACTTCCGTAAATTTACAGTACTTTTCTGTGAATATTTCCGTGAATTTATGGAAATTTTTAACAGTGTATTTGAATATTTCTCAGCCTTGTGTGGGTAAACTGGTTCCCGAACATACGGTGCCAATCACAACACGGTGATGTGTTTTCCACGCGAACGACTCATAAATTTCGCTCACACGTACGTGAAATAGCCATAGAGCGCGTGCGCCAATATGTAATGAAAAATAACATTATCAGTTTTGTAACTTTAATTTAATGTGTGTAGAAACTTTCCCTTACATTTAAAAGTAATTAGCTTCCAATTCATGTAGTGTAAATTTACCTAAATTTTTTTTTTACAGTGACACATTTTTGTCTTACTTGAAATATGTATGACATAAAGGAAGCCGTTTAAAACCCCACTTGCTTACAAAGACGCTTTGAAGCGACATGACTCTACTCCAGAAACACGAAACTCATCTCTCAGATTTTGCGAGGGATGTCATTTCAAGCTGTAGCGGGGGGTTTTTAATTAAAACTTGCTGTTACGAGCGCCACTTTGTGACGGGGAGGGCAAGTACTTGGGCGCAGTGAAGCGCCTATAAAAGCCCTGCACAGTGCAAAGCTGACCTGAGTTAATTCACGGTACGGTAACCTTGCCTCGGCGGGATGGTCACATCGGAGTGGAGCAGGAAATCGCATTATGTCTGCTCGCTTGATACGCGGACATCATTAAACGGCCTGCCAGTTATCATTTGATTTATTAAAGCTTATATACATTTTTGAAGATCAAACACGTGTTTATGCCTGCTTAAAGAGAATTGGTGGATGGAAAACGGAAACGTTGTTAAACTGTACATGGTGCCCTTTTGAGTGACCACTGTACTTACGTGTATAAAGTTATGAGTCATGACAATAAAATAGGTAGTTGCAACTGCGTTTATGAGGCATTTTTGAGTAATTTTAAAGTTCACGCCCTCTTCCGGCTCTTGAACAATTCTTTTTTGTGATATAATTATATGTGAGGAAGAGAATAAAAATTAAAGCCTTTCTGTGTGCCTTGAATGAATTATATTACTAACTTGATCAATAAGTTGTTGCCTAAAGTGAAACCAAGTTTGGTACAGAAATTTTTCAATTCGATACAAAATATTGTTTCACTCTATAAAACTACTGATTGATCAAATTAGTAATATAAGAACTTCAAGTCATAAATTGAAGCTATTCATTTTCATTCTCTTCCTCGCTTATTATGATAGCCTACCACAAAAAACACACGTTCACGAGCTGGCGTTCTGAAAGTGTGTGTGAAATTTTAAGGTTCTCTCAAACGTCCCAGGAATACTGCTGGAACTACCAGCTGTGTTGTCAAGACCAGAGATTTGAGAAACATACAGGTTGAGCATAACGTACGTATTAAGACGAGGGGTATGAGGCATTGATTCGGAAGGGGGAGGAGCGCATCCGCCATATTGGTACATGAAATATGCTGCTTGTTACCATAGAAACGTGTATAATGCGGCTGTGGTTTGGCTAACCATAACCTCATTTCTCAATACACATACAGGAACAGCTGATTGCACTTCGCCATATTGCTAGTTGAATAAACAAAGTCAGCTTGGCCTCAGTATATGCTGCTATTGCTTCATCGGTACTATTCTCTCATCTCTGGTCAAGACACGATACTTTAAAAAGGTAACCACAGCGACAACTCTAAAATCAACCATGTGAAGTTTAACAATTTTCGTCATTAAGGTGGCCTCCTGCTCAGGCCGCGGAGAGATGTGCAGAGCGTTGGCTGTTACAGGATTATTCGAATGCTGCTGTGAGATATGTCTTCTTCGGATTAACATTCTAAGAATGATATGTGTGTATACCCGTTTCAGGTTCAACACTACTCATTAATGCACAATCTCTTGCGGCCGAATGTGCGCGAAAATGGGTGTATTTGCTATCCGTTTTCCGAGTGAAAATTTTGGGGCAGATTTTTTAATAGACGTAAGCATGTAAAGTACACATTTATATTTTATAATACACCATAAGTAGTATGGTTATGCCTACGTTGGCTTTGGTACCTGATGGTTGAGCTAGGACCATGGAGCTCTGACGTCACTATGGTCATCTTGTAACCTGACACCCCGATTTCTCAGAAATCACCCAAAATGTATCTTTTTTGCTAAACATTTCTCTTTTTTCTCTCCTCTCCTCAACAAATCATTGGACGCGGTTGTCTTCCCAAAGTGAGCAGATGACTCTTAGGGTTCGCCACCACTCGGCCATTTTCGCCACCACTTCGGCCTGTACGCCACCACTTCGGCTATGTTCGTCACCACTTCGGCTATGTTCGCCACCACTTCGACCACGACGACAAGCTGTTCGCCAACATATGCGAACTCTGCGGCAATGTTAGCTACTTCCATGAGAGGGCTGGAGTCATCTGCAGCTGAGTCATAGCTACCGCTTCTGCAACGAGGACTTCGTGTTCAAGACTGCAATGCGATGACACGAATTGTATGAGTGTACGAAGACATGTTTTATTGATGTAAATAAAAATCTTGGCTGAATGATAATATGCAAGATCAGACAATACAAGGTTGTTATGGTTGAGACACTATTAAAATGAAGAATTTGTATGTTTGCATGGGATCCAGTTTTTTTATGTAGTAGTATGTAGATTATATGGGAAAATTATTTTTTTCGAAAGAAGAAAGTTACATTTTTACACTATGTGTTATTACACTTTACTTATGATTGAAAGAATGGTAAATAATATACAAATTTAGAATTATTTAATATGTATTTAATCTATGATGGGTACTAGTACAAAGATGAAAGGTGTACTAGGAGAGGGGCTATGAGCTCAGGTCTAGACATGATCACTGGCATATGAGAGTTTGTCGAAACTTGCATCTGACAAAAAGGGGAATGTAAGACAATGTGCTGAAGAGGGGAATGAGGAGCTGGGACACGTTCTGACACGAGCGCCAGTGCGTGAGGTGAAGGGGAGGTGGATAGGTAATGTGATGGTGTTGTTAAGAGAGGGGAAGGGAAATGAGACAGGTTGTGACACGAGTACTAGTGACAGAGTGGTAGAGGAGGAGAAGAAGGCAATGTCAGTTCAAGGTCGTGTGATGATGATGGGGAATGGGGCAACTAGGGCAAGTTCTAGCACGAGCGCCAATAATTTAGCAGAGAGGGGGAAGGTAATGTCTATTCAAGGTTATGTACTGAAGAGAGGGGAGAGGAGCTGGGACAGGTTGTGACACGAGTGCTAGTGATGTAGGGGTATAGGGGCGAGGGGGTTAAAGACAATGCAAATTCAAGGTCGTGTACTGAAGAAAGGGAAGAGAAACTGGGACATTTTCAGACACCTGCACCAGTAATGGTGGTGGTAGAGAGGAGCAGGGAGGGTAATGTGTTGGTGTTGATAAGACGGGGGAGGGGAGTTGGGTCAGGTTGTGACATGTGCGCCAGTAATGGAGTGATGAGGGGAAAACACTGTAAAACTGCATGGCTATACAAACTATAGTCAGTTCCTTGCTGGATGCTGTAGAGGTCAGATTTTTTCCATCATGTCTGAAAGTAAGTATCAAAATTAGTTTTATTGAATTTACTGTAATTCAGTCGGTAATTGCTATGCAAGTGAGAGGCTAACTATGGGAAAAATATTGTGTGTTGTATAGGTAATTAAAATAATATATTTCAATAGAAACTGACTTTTTAAAAATTAGACATTTGAATTCGTTGATCAATAATCAGGTATGGGATGCATGTGTGGGGTGGACGATAGAGCATGTAGGAAATATACAACATTTTTTATAATTGAAGAAATGTAGTTTCATTAATATCGATCTTTTTAAAATGATTGGGTTTAATGAAAATCTATCAGCTGTGTATTTAATATGAGAATCGGGTTTAAGTAATTTACTTAATTAGTATTTGAGAAAACACTCATAGTAGAGTCGCTGATAATTTTAGAGATTTTACGAAACCCATTTTCACTTCATTGAATTAGTAAATTACACGCATGAAGATACATAGTTTTATTTTTTAGTAATTACAGCTTATTTAATTTTTATTGATTGAAACATTACTGTGAAGTATTATTATGTCACAAAATTAATTTAAACCAAAATATTAATAAAATTGTCTGTAGTACCGGTACTTTATACATTATGTTTGCAACATGTAACTTCATTACTGCACAGCACTTCGTTTCGAAAAACAAATTAATTTCAGTTTCACCCCCAATGTGACTCGTAATCCTCGGAGTCATATGCCCGCTTTGAGAAGGCAACAGCATTATATGATTTTTGAGGGGAGTAGGGAAGAAAGGAAAATTTTTAAGGAAAGGAGGAAATTTTGGGGGATTTTGAGAGTCAAAGGTCCAAGTAAAATCTAAAATGGGGTGTCAGGTTACAAGATGGCCGCAATGACATCATGACTCCACCGGCTCGGCCCTGACCCCAACATCAGGCTCCACGTCCAACTTCGGTGTAACCATACTACTGCCATAAAATGCCAGTATTACTGCTTAATGACTTAAAGAGTCGAACTATCGGCAAGAAGACTGCACACCAGTACAGTGACTTGCGTCTTTCCACTTCCACATTTCTAGGTTTCAAACGTGCGAAACACGTCCACCCAGGTGACCAACTTAAAGTACTACCTTACCAACACTTTAGATTTTTAAGAAAGATTCTAAAATTTAACCGTAGTTACATTATATTTTTTATCAAGTTTCTTAATTTCTGCTCATGGAAACTGTCACAATAAATTTAGGTAAATAGCTTTTCCTGATATGGCTTTCAATATACTTTGTGTATTATCTCATTTCCTCTATTTTTGTAAGTCAACAGAATTGTTTAATATATCGTTGATTCGAGTCATTTTGCCGTCGGTTTTGAACCATCGTTCAAAGGGACGTACATTTGCACTTTTTTTGTGGTCGAGTGATTATACTTTATTGGCTAGTGGAGCTCAATTCCCCACTATTCCCTGCTTTCCTCCTTGGAAAACTTTTCAATTTTTAAAATAATGTATTTTATATGATTAATAACTAAGAGAAGCAGGGGCGTCATTTTGAGGGTGGGCAGGAGGGGCAAGCCCCTCATGGATTTAGAATTTTAAGTGTATAAAATATATATTTTGTATTTTGTTATTTAAATAATGCTGACTTAAGCACATAAAAGTGAAGTTTTATTATTAAAGTTTCTAATTTATACATGCTCAATTAATAAAAAAGATGCAATAAGGTCACTGTCGCCGAAAAAAAATCTTGCCCCCCCCCCCTAAGAAATACCTGAAATGACGCCCCTGAAGGGAAGCCTTTGCTCACGGTGTCATAGGTGGGCATTAATCCAACCCAGGAGTCATCAGAGGTACCTTCAGTCCACCTGGGTAATTCACAGAAGCGTCCTTGTCGCGGGAGTGGGCCAGACGATGCCGTTCATCGGGGTTATCTCGGCGATCTCCCTTTCCTTCCACCTCTAATTCCGGCGCTGCTCCATAATTACATCAAGTCACCCCTCACCAGCGCTAAAGACCTAGATTTTAAGCGCTGATCAAAATCTCTCTTTCACTGCATGTCCTGTATGGCTGTAGTGTTGTAGGCGGGGAGTTGCATGGAAGGTTGACGGAGGCGTTAACGACGACGGACGCCGGTCGTTTTACAGCCGCGGCCGCAGAGGGACGTTAAGTGTCGCCGGCGATTGCCGAGCCAGGGGAGTTAACAGCCCCGGCTGTAAAGTGCCTCGCCGTCAACGACTCCGGAGAGAGGTCCGGTCTTCACTCCGGGGTTACGGCCTTCGGCGGACGATACATCAGTCACAGGCACTCTCTAACGACTAGGCGTCTCGTAGTCATCGACGATAAGTACGTCGCCTTCCTTTCACACCGAACAACTGTTTCCGCCGTTTAATGAAGCACTGTCTAACGTGGTGTGCACAGGCTCGGTAAATATAGAGTGAGAGATTTTGGTCAGAGCGTAAAATCGAGGTCTTCAACGCTGGCGAGGGGTGACACATGGTGAGTATAGAGGAGCGCCGAAATGAAAGTGCAGGAGATTCCTGAGAAAACCCGCCGACAAACGGCATCATCCGGCAAGATTCCCACATGAGAAAATCCGGGGACCGATCCCGCCGGTATTCGAACTCGTATCGCCTTGGTGGGATGCGAATGGTCTGACGAATGGTCTGACCATTCGGCCACAGGGGCCCCTCGGTCGATAGACATTTATTAGTAAACTACCCTGCGTGCTTGTGTGATGACTTCTTCGGAACAGCATTTTAAGAACGCTACCCATATTTAAGGTCATATAATAATGTTTTAAAATTGGTTCTTTGCATCAGAAAATGACGAAAACTGGTGTTTTGCGACCTTTTGTACGTCGCCTATATAAAAACTTTGTTTAGAATCGTAAAGAAAAATGCAAGCCTATAGAATATACGTTATTCGTGAGAAAAGGTTTCGCCGTGCATGAACGGAGAAAATAATAAATAAAAAATATAATTGGAACCACTTTACAAAAATTGATCGGGTTTTGTTTTCCCGACTTGTGATTTCGATTGCGGAAAATTAGGACATCCGTAAATAGTTATTTTAATTCAAAGTTTTTGAATAAAAACTGTTCGGTTTTTCGAAAAATTCATTATAAATAAAAAATTATTCATGCAATTATAGTTTTGTTTGAAAATTTACAAAATTATATCGTTAATAAGTATATAATAATGAAATTTTTATGTTTGCAATATAAGTGACACTTTTTAAACATAATATTTAATGGTATTTAGCATGGTTGCGCATTTCGTTTAAAATTATGATGGCATTATTATTATTATTATTATTATTATTATTATTTTGGACTAGGTGGCTATTATGGAAACCTAGCAAATCATATTTTGTCATTTTAAGACCAAAATTTTGCATTTTAATTATTTTTGTACGTTTATCATGAATTTTTCTTTTTTAAAAAGTTATTTATTCAGAAATTTTTTATTAAAACCACTACTTCTATATGTTCTTGTTATTCACTGTTCAAATGTAAGGCTATTAAAATAAACCACACCGAAATACGTTAAGTGGTTTATATTTAATTACGGATTTAATATGTTCATCATTCGTGTACGGTGCGACCTTTCCTTTACCCTTTAATATTACTCCATAAAATGATACGGTCAATACATTTTCTCAAAGAGGCGAGTCATCATAGATAAGGATATGCGTTACTTCAGTTTTCAGCGCATAGAGGCTAGAATGAGGCGTTATTCGCTTGATGCGTCGCCCTTAGAGCTTCGGCACTTCACGGTCTCTGACGCGCAAAATACGTCCGTCTTTGGAAGGAATTTTTACCCACCATTAGCGGTAATGACTTTTGTTAAAAATAATTATGGAAAATTTTGTTTCATTGCCTTAGGTTCGCAGCTGCAGCTCTGTTTCATAGTCATTGTACTGTGTATTTGTCCAGAGGCGTCAGTCATTTGACTGCACCAATGATAAATACGTCACTGCGACTCTACATGTCTACGATTAGCAGGTAGATCACAAAGACGTTAACAGGTAAAAACAGCCAATCACTGACCATGAAGCAGAGCTGCAAATGTGCACATAGGGCATTGAAACAGAAATGTTCCGTAAATCACTGATTTTACTACAAAAAAATTTCTGCTACAATCTGCATCACACATATGACATTTTATTAGGCCGCGTACACACTTGCAAGCTGAGCAGTTCGTGAATCGCTCGTGAGCCGCTCGCAATGTGTTCGAGTAAATATTAGTTTCAACGAATCTCCAGCGATCCACCGGACAATGGAACCAACAAAGAGCCTACAACAAGCGGATGATGTCTACTAATAGCCAGGAAGGTTCGCCAGCACTGTCTATTTAAGCACACGAACATTCAGTGAGCGCGTCCAGACTAGCGCTGCGAATCACTTTGTCCGTCGAAAAAAAAATAACTTCCTTCGGAGCGGCTCGCGAGCGGTTCGTACGGCGCTCATATATATTTTTAATTTTTTTATTTATTTATTAGACTTCATTTAACATGGAGCAGTTAGACAAGAATGCCTTCTCTACCACTGAACCACTCACTGACACTTGCATCAAAACATAAAAACTAACTATTTACATAAAGAAAAACAGGAGTGCACATATGTTACCAATCATAAGGACTAATAATTAAGGATAGTAATAATAATACTAAAAACACTTAACCATAAACATACTAACACACATACGCGCGCGCGCACACAAACAAAAGTTCTTACAACAAATTAAAAGCTGATGAATTAAAGCTGTGCTATCACAGTGGTGAGCTCGGGACAGTGTATGCAATCTGGCGAGCATACTGCTCACGAGTGGTTCGCGAACCGTTAAACTTTCTATGTGTACGCGGCCGTAGGTTCTACCACTGACAATACCTAGGGCATAGCTTCGTAGGCCTACATTTTATGAAGTTGGCACTTATTGGACAGTACTACCGCCAGTACCATTTCTAAAGCTACCCACGGGATCAAAGTACCTACTTTCTTACTATATTAAAGGTTTACATTGGCAGTGTCGTCCGAATTTTGTAAAGCTTCAGAAGTCGCGCTGAAAGTTTTGTTAAAAATCTTGTAATTAAAATTTACAACCCTAAATACACTACACTGACATCGTTAACAAATAACGCCTGCAGATATAATTTTGCAGCTAACCTATTACAATATTGATGGTGAACTGGCAAAAGATCGGTAGTCGTATTGCGTTACTAAGAGGATTATGTACACGGCGCATGCACGGTTTTGTAGAGTGCCACGTTTATTATTTTCCACGCGAAACCGCTAATATTGTTTTCAAACCTTTTATGTTCAAAAATAATTCACTCTTCAAAATATGCTTCTTTCATTTTAAAACTACAGCAAGCTTATTAGAACCAAGATTTTTTGCCCCTTCAATGTGGCTAAAACGAGTTTTAAAGACTGCTGTAAGTAAAAAATATTGCACGGATCCGTAAAACAAAACACTGTATAGAAACCTTCGCTGGATTTTGCTTCATACTTTCCGCAATTTAAAATGTAGAGTCACCGCTTTAAGTTCCATTAAAAAACCTTGAAACGAGAGCAGTGCACGCGAGTTTTGCGCGCAGCGAATAGACGGTAAACTGTTACTGTCAGGTGTGGCAATCTGCACCGTATCGCTCGCCTGTCTGCGCGCAACAAACGCGGAAAATTACATCTCCTACATAAACCTCTTAAGAGTGTTCAAGTGCGATAAAGTCTTATTTTTATATTTATATGAAACAGTGTTAGTGTTGTAGGCGATACTTGTAAGAGCAGTTTCCTCGTACGAAATTTTAGCTGGCGTAGTTTTCTCATAAATGTGCGTCCAAGTCAAAATTTGCATGTTCTGCTGCCGTGTAAATAGTGAAAACCAATTCGTAGAGACATGAACATTTCGCGAAAAGAAATTTGCCTCACTTTGTGTAAGTGACTTGTGTGCACGTCTGCAGACTTGCTTCACGGTCAGAGATTGGATGTTTTGACATTCGTGTGTCGTGGGGATTTACACGCAAATCACAGACGTGTGGTGTTAAAGTAACCTTATTGTGATTGGTACAGTCAAATGAGAAACGTCACAGTTCAAACGCACGCTGCCAATATCTATGAAGCAGAACTGCAGACGTGCACATAAGGCACTGGAACAAAGTGGGGCAAAATTCTTTTCGCGAAAAGTTCATGTCTCTACCAATTGGCTGACGTACGTGAAATAATTCACAGCGAAATAACATACTGTGGGCTACGTAATAAAACATTTGAAAAAATCCCGCTAACTGTTTTTGTATTCAAAATAATTGTTGAATTTGCAACTTTTTTCTGTACTTTTGCGATTTTATTTTAAATTAAGAATATTACGTTTTGGGTTTTTTAAATGTTTTACTGCGTAGCTCAAGGAATGTAAGTTCACAGTGAATTATTTTGTTTATGTAGGTCAGCAGAACATGCCAATTTTGACTTTTACACCCCGTTATGAGAAAATTATCAGAGTTAAAATTGTTTTGTAAGAGGAAACTGTACTCATAAGTATCGTCTACAAAACTAACAATATTTCATAAAAATATACAATAATGATTTTATCGCACTTGTACACCCTTAATTCTGCATTTCAACAGATCTATTACTTCACAAATAACTGGAAGTAGACTGAATATTTTCAGAAAATGCACACATAAATAGAACCCCAGTTTGTCGGCGAAAAGATTTATGCACCATTTGGTTTGAATGCCTTATGTGCATGTATGCAGTTCTGCTTCACGGTCGGTGATTGGATGTTTTAACTGTCGCTTGTCTTGGGGATATACTGGCAAATCACAACAGTATGAAATCACAATAACACTTATTCTGATTGCTGCAATCCAATGAGAGACGTGTCTGATCAAATACACGCAGCCAATATCCATTAAGCAGAGCTGCTAATGTGAATGTGAGGCACTGGAACAAAGTGGTGTAGAAATATTTTCGCGAAATAACCGTGACTCTACGTATAATCTACTACGATTGTACTAATGAACCACAGAGTGACACAGGTAAATGGAGTGGTTGTGTGCCAAAACACAGTCGATAGTTTCTTGGAAACTTATGCTCAGAGTTGTCTAGAGTCAAACACCAGCAACAATTCTACAACAAAATGTCTTACAAAAGAGTTGTTGGCTGCAATTACCTCACTGTAACAATTTGTTTCGCGTACTACTCAGCTAATTTAAGCTCACCCCAGAGATATTGCTGGTTTATTAATTATAAGGAACTAATACATACATAAATATTCATCCTGTTACATCACCCAAAACGACAAATTAATTTTATTTATTGGATTTATATTAAGCCTGCAACAGCTTCGCAGTGTTGGTAGAGGCATTCGGAAGAAATGGCAAAGGAGTTATCCAAGGCCAAATTGGTAAACTAACCCAGGATTCGCCAGGAGTGATTTTGGAAATCTCTGAAAAACCGAATGAACCAGAAATCGAACCCGGGTATTCTCGATTGCGAGTGTTATACCACAGCCCCACCACGTTGCTAAGAGAAAGGTTGCTCAGCCAACGATCGTAGGGATGTTGCACTGGGGAAGTGGAAGTATGGTCGCTAGTGCTCAGGTGTGATAAGTGAGAAATGTACGTGGTTTGGTTTCTATCGTGAGGCTTATTTACGACTTGTGGAATTTGCTTACAGATTTGGTCGAGTGCTTTTATAGCAAAATTCCGGACTGGACTTAACTTGGACTGGATTCAACATGGAGCGAACCTAAAGTGAAAGTGGACTGAAACACGTTTACAATAAAATTTTCGCTCCAGTTTGACATGTAAAAATGGACTGAATCCGTGTCTAGAGACATCTCTTTGCAAAACATTGAACTACAGAAAAAATGACTCAAAAAACACGAGGCCAGTGTTTGTTTGATATTTCGTTAGGACTTGTTAATCAGAATATTTATTTTGATTTATTGGAACTTCCCAGTATTTTTAACAACATAAAACAGTTTTATTTAGCTAGCCTATGAAGATTCTAACCTCTTAACATAACCAAAGAAACAATTCAATATGGCGACCGCTTCCTCTTCGTTCCGTTCAGTCCGATGGGTGTTTAGTAGTAAACAATTCAATACTAATTCTACACTCCAGGCAACCTCGCCGACTGGACTGGATTACTCACTACACTCCTACTTCAGTCCGGTAGGAACGTGTTTAAATTACAATTTTAAACAATATTCTTCTGTCCGCTCCTAGTTCAATCTGGATTGAGTTCTTACTCTAAATGTAGTATATGACAACTAAGCAAGCACAGGGTCTGTGTAAATACCGCATGACCTCAAACCTTCATCCTTGTTGCGTAACTAGGGTTCTGGTTGCCAATGTCCACTACATACATTAATTAGGTTATTAAATGGTGAAAATAACCAATTAAGAATACAAAACGAATATCGCAAAGAAGTAACGTTAGAGAGAAACAAATAACCAGCATGTGTTTGTTAATTGCGTATAAGTGAAATCAGTTTAGAAGCCCAATTACTTATTATCAGTGCAGTTTACGATAATTTAAATTGGTGTATACATTGCCTGAAGCAAGTGAAATAACAAAAATATTGAAGGGTAAGCCAATAAATTTCTGTAAGTTAAAGACATAAAAAAATTAATGAATAAGGCTGTAATTAGGTACAATAGTGTGCGAACCAAGAGAATATTATTTTCTGTACGTTATATATTACATATTCGTGAATACTGGTAATGTTATAAAATTAAGTACAAAATCACACAGAAACCACTATGCAACATTCAAACTAACAAACCAAGAAGGATATAACTCATAATGTTTTGCTGTAGATGTAAGTTCCTATACTGCTAGTAATTTTTTACCGTTAATTTTTATTGTTTTAGTTCATAGCGTTCGTTTTTCTCAGTCACTATTTTTATGTTCATCAGATTCTTTCAAATGCATGTCAATTAAAGCACTGTTATGTCGTTTTGTCTTGACTAAACGAATGAATGGAAATTATGAGACTCGGCCAGGAAATTTTACTGGTTATCGCCCTTATAAAAATATTCCCCTCTATGGCACGTGCGTAGAGTATGAAATGTGGTTAGTTATAATATGATATGGATATTCGCAATAAATAAATATGATTTTATAAACAGCTTAATAGTATTAACATTGCTCAGGTCAAACTTCTGAGATAGGAATCTCTCAATATAGTCTTAATTTTTGTTGAATATTTTTAAGCAGTTACTTGTAGCTAGTAATACTAAATATTACGTTAAAATATTTAGGCTGTATTAAACTCGTGTAACAGAATCTGGTAGTATCGTCTTCAATCTGGTATGCATATTAAAGACGATACGTTCAGCTTGTCGTTTATGGTAAAGAGCTGTCTTTTTATTTCCAGATAGTATGGTAAGCCGACCATTTTTCTGTGATATACATTATTATTTTGATATATCACGTTGCGAGTTTTTCAATATTAGAAAAGAACTGTACACCTAATTCACTAAGTCAACAGCAGATATCAGGCACGTGTAGTTTCAGCATTAAGCGACCAATGTACATATCGCATAAAAGATCACAATATTGTTATTTCTGATGCTGAAATTTGAAGTCTTGTATCACGAAGTAGGTTAGGTTTACCCTATATTTCCTGGCAGTCTTCCCGCCAATGTGCGCTTCAAGGTCGCTCTTATAGCTTTGCAACTTCTGAGACTCTAACGCACAAATTGGCGGCGCCGCTTAGGCTACGGGGTTCTATGTACTGTTCTTTCTCGAATACTATTTTTTTTTTAAATTCTAAATTAAGCTAAATTTCGAAAAGCCGCCACATAACTGTGCTTAAAACAGATTTTACAATTTAGTTCTTTTATGCAAAATAAATCTTTTTGCTAGGTGTTTACTTTAATAGACTTTCTTTAAGTCCATTACTAGCCAATATTTTTTTAGGTTTTTACATTGAGAAAAAATTAAGAATAATATTTTATTATTTTTCTCGACAAAAAAGGTGTTCCGAAATGCTCACTTGACCTTGAAAAATACATAGACATGAATTTAAATGTGTTAAAAACATTTCAGCTATGAAATGTTTTTAGATTACTTGAAGTAATTTTAGAACTTGAGCGACTCTATGGTTACCTACCGGGCCAAGGTCGTCTTCCTATCACCTGTTCCCCTTCCTTCAACCACTAGCAGCGATCGATGACTGCCCCCGGGGTGGCTTCGAGCTCTCCCAGATTAAAGACAGGATGTAGCTTTCATCCTGCCTTGCTACAGAGACCAGGCAGATGACATTTACAGCGGGACACCGACCCCTTCTCCTCATCAACCTTCTGCTAGGCCTGGTTACCTTAGCAGCGTCTACAAAAGGTGGGGATACCCCTTCCTCGTCAGCAACCCGCCCAGCGCCATTGAAGACACATTGGCCTGAACACCGGCAACGGCTAGGAAACTCACAGGTATAACTCGGCCAAGGTAACACAACATTTCGAAAGATTGCGATTCTGACCGTGAGTGGGAGAAAGAGTAGAGAAGGGTAAATCCGAGCGGGCCAATCAGAGCCGAGCAGCTGTGAAGAGTATACAGTGTTGTACTGTACGAATATCAACAAGGCCAGTCTTCGCTGGTAATGTATGTATAGACGGTTCGGGATTAAGTGAGAACTCAAAAAATCCCTGCTTAAGTTCTGTTTTCAGCCAATTCGTATCTTTCTGCGAGTAACGGCTAACGACGGGAAATGTCTAACGTCTCCGGGTACTGCACTTCATGTTTGAGCATGTAAGATACATTGTGTATAGGCTGTTCACTATAAACTGAGCACTCACATGAACTTGTAATTAATTAAACATACGTTTTATTGGGCCAATAGATTTTTACTTTTGAGAGTGTTGAAACGTTTTCACTGGTTTTTAGTTACATGAGAGTTTTATATTAAAAATAGTAAAGATGGCTGCCAAAGGGCTGAAAGAAAACTTGATGCAGTGCTCACTGTATCGTGAACGGCCTATAGTCAGTATGAATGGATACAGATTTATAAAAATATATTATTTTTTGTATAAATTAAATTATGTTGATTTCAGTGGATTTTGTTTCAGTATTCTTGAGTTTAAATAGGAAAATACGCGGAACTATATCGCGTAATTTAGTTGCCAACCACACAAGCAATAAAGTAACTAGAGTTAATGTTTAATTATATGCAGTAACGGCTAGTGATATTTTTCAAGGGTAAAATGTTAAGTGCTCACTTTATCCCGAAAGACCTGTACTAAATAAACGTAGTCTGAAGAAGTGCCTTGTTACTAGTAAACGAAATAAATGTATCTTACTAAACGTGTACAAATATTTTAGCGCTAGTGTAAATGTTAGTAACATCGTGACTTCGCGTGTTAAAAAAAAAAGTCCCTGTATTCACAGTGAAAGCCGTAAAATAATAGGAAACGTTGTTTAATTTTGATGAAGAGGAAATTTTTGGGAAACAAACGTATCCAATTAAAAATGCAACGAAGGGAGCAGCTGCTGCTACAGGAAATTTTATAAAACAGAAATATGTTCTATATTCCGCTGCCGACTTAAATACTAGTAAACCACTAGAGTGATATGTTGTCTATGCAGTTACAATCAGCTATACATTTTTTAAAAAGTTTAGTATCAAAAGTGTTCATTTCACCATATTATAGTTTTATGGAAATATTTGTTTGCCCAATTGAGGGGCTTAGATTTATTTTGGTGTAAGTCAGATAAAATAGTTTCCTCGTAAACAATTTTTTTGTAATCTATGCAGTGCATTCTTCCATTACTCAAATGGAATTCAGAAATTCAGTTGGGAGTGAAATACTGTTTACAGAATATTCTTTTGAAAAATGTCAATAATGTGAACAAAAACGACACTACTAAATAATTATTGTGACTTATACCACTATGAAACTCAGCCTCTCAACTGTTTAAGTGTCTGTACCCTTATAGTTATGCTGGCATTTAAATTAGAACTTGCGTAAATGTGAGGGACATGTGTAGTTAATAAAATATTTATTTCATAGGTGATTTGCGAATATTTTAAGTTCTACAGCCTTTTTACCGCCTTTACATTAAGCTGGATGGATGTTTTCGGCACGTAAAGACTGTAAATGCTTTCATCAGTACGAGATTCACGGAAACTAGACTGTAATTTGTGAGTGCCAATTTACTGTTAACGGTCCTCTGCAGGGACGGATCGAGCTCTGGGATCTATGGAGGACCATCCCTTGAAAAGTACAAATATTTTCACCCCAAGCATAAAGAATAGAGGATCCGGGGTTCGTGCCCCGGAAAAAATTTGGATTTTAAGGTGCCAATGTGAAAACCTTATGCTGATGTAAAATAATTATATACATTATTAATCGTCTACTTCGAAGAGTCTATAGTTGTGTTAGCACTTGAAGGACTTTATACCTACAAATTTTAATGAATACCAAACTACGTAGCACAAAACATTTTGGAATATAGACAGTAAAACGTTTAACGATTTATCTAAATTACGGAAACAATTAATTATTTATCTATTTTACAAATTACTATTCAACACAACATCGCGTAGCTATGGTTGTGTTGTAAGTATGTTGTGCTGTCTTAGAAAACGCGCAAGGTAATTTTTTTTCAGTATTTTACTTGCCATTTATTTATTTTTTTTTAACCGTCTCGGGAAGGACCATAGTCTTTAGGTACAAGTCATTGAATTGACGTGCAGTCTTTTTACTCGATAGCTTAATGTAACATTCAATAGTTTCCCTGAGATTTTATGATGTAACATTAAAGACAACGATGTGTTCGACGCGTCTAAATAATTTTTTTAAGATTCTACCGTAATATTTTCATACATTAAGAAGTACTTCAAAAACACCACTTTTCGCCATTTTCGACCGTAAGTAAATAAGCTTCAAATGTAACTGAAGCAAATGAAATGGATATAAATACGTGTAACGTTTTCTGAACGCAATCCCTAAGAGAAAATCACTTATAGATGTTGAGCATATTTAGAGATAAAGTCTACCGACCGAAGTTCCAGTGCTGATTGGGTAAACTGCTGCCTTAATATAAGTAAGTGTTCTATTTGTTTTTATTTTGTTGTTATATAAATATACGTAAAGCTCATTTGATCTAATTGTCACTTATGCAGTTGTACGTAGCTTACCTTATTATTGTTAATCTGAATCCACACACATCCATCTCAGTATTACGCATCCCTTAAGAGGCTTATGCACCTGACGCATGAACGATGTTGTAGCGTGCTGCGCCTATTCTTTTCTACGCCAAACAGATAAACTTATTCACGATATGTTTATCTACGATAAGAATACACTGTTAAAACTAGGCTTCTATAATTTCAATAATGCAACATACCTTTTAAAAAATATGTTCTGGGGCCCCTCAAATATGGCTTAAAACGTATTTTTTAGACAGTTGTAATTCAAAGAATGCCACCCAGATTCGTTAAACAATACGTTGTAAGCATGCGTTGGACCTTACATAAAACTTTCCACAAATACAATATTGTAGGGTCCCCGCCTTAAGTCCCTTATGAAAAAGAGTAGTTACCGTCGAGTGTGGAAAGCTGAACCTTATCGCTTCACCGTTTCCGCGCATCAAATGCGGAAAATTACATCTGGTGAGTAGCCCTCTTACATTCCTCTCTACCTATCAATCTAATATTTTCTGAACAAATGTTTGCAAGGAAATTAATTATTACTACTTGTTATGCTTCCCACGTTTTCTTAGTAATCTTTATAGATATAAAACGAATCATGATTCCCTGCCAATCCATGGCGTATATTGGTCGTGTTCGAAAGCATGCAGTCCGTGGTCCCATTAGACGTGTAGAAGCATGTACACTCTTCTTCTAGTAGCGTACAAGAGGCAAGAAACGTATTATCCAATAATACACCTCGGTCTACACAACACATGGCCACTGGAAATGACATGTAGGCCCATTGAGTCTACGTGCTCAAAGCGTTTGGTCGGAGTTTATACTCCATGCCTTGGAATACGATCACGATAAGCCACTTCTGCCAATGTATTTATTGCAAGAAGATGTTGTGCTCAATAATATTTCACCGCACAATCTTTAACATTAATTTCTGTTATTAAATATATCATTGTGAAATACATCCACTGGCTTGTTATTAACTAACCAAGTAAAAATCAAAGACTACCAGAGCATCTTAGTAATGTCTGCACGTCTTTTTAATGTGACTTACTGCACTATGCTAACTTAATAACTTTTCTTGCCTAACCAAATGCTTCCCGTATTTTTAACAGCAATAATCTCACATCCTTTGACTATATCAACGTTTCTAACACCTAACGATTTTTTTATCCGCTTATTACTCAGTAATTGGCCTACATATCATTAATTAATTTTTTTTGCTTGTCAGGGACACTTGATTTCCGCTGCAAGAAATTGTCACTAACTTTATTTTAGTGCCTTGTATGCACATCCGCAACTTCGAATTATGGTCAGTGATGTGATAATTTTATCTCTTAGGGCCTGTATTACCACCTCCTGATAAAATTGACTGATTGCTATCTGCTAGATAGGCTATATCAGCTACTGATAGTCAGCCATTGTGTATTACGACCTCTGTATAGAAACCGGATATCTATCAGGTAGATATTCGGAGGCACTTGGTTAATTTTTTCATAAGTTGGTAGTATAAATGTAGCTAACAGTATACATTTTAGTTGAAATTTGTTTCGTTGGGTTGTTGTAGTTCAAGTTTCCGAGAATATTACAAATTTGCACTGTTTCTCATGTTTAACAACACCAGCACGTAAATAATTTATTAAAAAACATGTATCAAATGCAATAATAGCCCCAGATGAATATGATTTTATAATTCACGCATGCAACACAATAAATTCTGGTTAAATTGTGCAATTGTGTAGGCGTAACAAATTATAAATATTCACAAGACATTTTATTAAATTCCCGAATATAAAACAAACACGTAGCTGTATCACTTTAATGAATAGCAAATTCTTTGTAAGAAATATGGTGATACTTTTTTTTCCATATCTTTAAATAGTTTTTTATTGTATAAATAATTATTTTACCATCACTAAGTTGGAAGTAGTTAAAAAAAGTATTATTAATGGGTTCAAAACGAAAATAAATCACAACAATTATTTAAGCTGAAGTATCTACAAAATTACAAATAATATTATAATTTTAATTATGTTTTCTACAGTCACCAAAACTTTTATTAGTAGGTCTCCATTTTGTGAAATTGAATCCTAACTTCAACTTCGTGATTAACTAACTAATATGACACCATTTTTGTTCCACTTACACGTTTAACTTCTGGATAAGTATGTATCTGCCGGTCCTAGTAGCTGATAGCTTATTGAGTGTCTCTCGGTTAAGCGATATCAGAGGGTCGTAATACACTTCTCTGGACATTTTTCTAGATATGATTTATCCAGGACGTTATCCGGAGGTGGCAATACAGGCCCTGGGTTGCTATATGGAAATCACTGAGGTGTAGTGCAACAGTTACCTTATTCTGATTGGTACAGTTTAATGACAAGCCTCGCCTTGTAGAAACACGCTGCCAATAATCATGAAGCAAAGCTGCAGATGTGCACATAAGGCATTGAAAGACTCTGGGGCAAAATTATTTTCGCGAAAATCAGATGTCGCTATTCATTATCAGAGTCTTGACGTTACAGCTATCGGCTGCAAGGGATGTGGATTAAATGATTCCAAACGTTAACATGCAAACGATTCAGCGACATTAACTAAATACTTTTTTCCGTCTGTCGAAGAAACAATTCAGGTATTTTTACTTGTACAGACGTTGGCTACGATACATGAAAAATAGCAGTAGCGAAACGTGGTCACGTTGCAAACCGATAGGTATTTGAATGCAGCTGTAGGATGTCGCACGTTCACGCTTCCTTTGAAGCTCCAATAAATGTTTTCTGCTGTAACTAAGGTCTTGTTGTTGGATGGTTAGTCCTATAATTCTTGTAAACTGCTAGTTGGAAACTACCCTTCTCCAACAGTATATTATTCTGACCGACACCTGAAAGTCTTAATTCAGTCGCAATTTCAGAAAATCTAATTTTGCACCAAAATAATTATTTGCGTCAAAGATAATTTTCGTTTAATCACGAGATACAAGTTATCTTTGACGTTGATCAAGTACATGTTTAACACATAACACAAACAGTTATAGCGGCAATAATGATCTTATGCTTTTAATATTTTACTAGTTATAATTATGGTTAATGTAGTTGTAGTAGAATTTTTTTAAAGACGAACTCTATGAGAAAAACGATTAATCGTCTGTAAATAATATAAATTATTCTAAAAAAATTTTGTAAATAAAACAATTTGCTACATTAAATTAATCTTTAAATTTTACAACGCGATATTTCAGTCTCAAGGAGATTTCTTCTTTGCTATGAAAAACGTTTTTGCTGTAAGCTAAGTACCGCTTCCCTTGTAGCTCGTGGTGGCCGCGGTAGCCAAGTGTGGTTAGACCACTCGCCTCCCACAAAGGCGATCCGGGTACGATTCCCAGCGCTGCCTCAGCGCTAAAGACCAAAGTGTTAAAAGAGTTGAACAAAATCTCTCACTATAACCTTGTAACTAATCTACGCCTTGAAAGTGCAACATAGAGAAATTCGTTTCTGGGTGTTGAGAAAAGAAACAGGTACATGATTAGAAGACGTTTAAACAAAAGTACGTCTCTTATACGAAATATGAGCTTCGTTATACAACTTAATAATGATTTCAAAAACATGTTTTAACTACTTCCTTAGCTGATAAATGCATTTATAATCTGCAGGTCTCAACTACACCCAAAACTACGATACTGCGTAGCACACTTTATTTTCACATGAATGTTAGGTTTTGATCCGAATGAAATGTAATTTTTGAAGTAAATACTGTCATCGTGTATAATACTTAGTTTAGCCACGCGTATCGTAGTATAATTCTATCATCGAAGGATGGGAACCTCTAACAGCAGGGATGTCTTCCTTGTACGCTTACATGTTAATAAACATTTTTTGGACTGTAATACAACCTTCCAAAGTCGTAAATAAAACGCAGAACACTCACATTCTTGCCGTAACTTAGAAATAAGTCACACCACTACGTTCTGCTAGACGCACTGTCTGTATGCATAAACTACAAGTTAAAAGAAGAAACATGTCGAAAAGAATATGTTTCAATCGGAGTATATTAATAGTCAATATTGAGACTTTTTTTTCTACAAATTTTTCAGATGAACTTCTAATAATTTTCTCTGTGAGAAGCAGGGAGAGTCGCGGTCTGTAGGACACAACACGCGACTGTACAACAAGCCAACCTCATTAAAATGTATTGCTGACATTATTAAGCACAGTCAGAGAAGTACTATTCAGTTTTATACAACGGAAGGATGTTTGAAATTTATAACACTGAACAATTGGTGCAACTAAATTTTTAAAATGTTTAAGAATAACTGGTAATGTTGTCAATATTGGCGATTACCACGGGTCTTAAAAATTAAAAATTTACACGAAAACTTGTTCATGCGGTACTCCCTCTCAATAAGTACAATGGTCGTATATAATAAAAAAATTAGATATTTGATTTATGATACTTTTGTAAATAAATTGAAATATTCACGTTCCTTGTCGGTCACAAGCCGGGATTCAACCCTCTCTAAGCTCCTGTTACTTCCTCAACTATACACCTCCTGTAGAGTGTTGAGACAACAACAAAGTAGCAACTAAATACAGAAGCAATCATGTGGTATCGTGTGTCAGCGAACAGCCAATGAATAGTTGCTCTATACTCGAGTCCACTTATATTCTCTGAAACTAGCCTACAGGTCAGTGAAACCGCAAATGTTTCAAACCTCTGCTTACTGAACATAAATAGCAATTTCAGTAAAAATATTAACGTCTTAGAAATATACGTGCATAGGCAAAATATTAAAACTCTCTTGAACAAATGACGCACATACAGAGTTGTACAGAATAACCAAACAATTTCAGCAAGCCTTTCTCGCTAGGGGTGTTATTTATTATGCATCTGTCACACACGTATTTAATTCTACCAAAAAAATAATAATGACTCAATAAACTTTTATCACTTCAAAGTAAATTCTTGTGATTTTTGTACACTGTTATAACCATCGATCTCCTTGTTTAATATAATAGAATATAATATAATACAATTAATTAATACAATATAATGTATTATAATACAATTAATAGTGTTACAAACAGTTTTTGTTGAGTTGCTGAAGGTACTAAAGAGATTTTGATAAACATCGGGCAAAATAAGGGATACGTTGTCGTATGCATACTCACGCCCCGTCCATTCGTTTATTGTGTGCTGTTTCAGTGAGTAGCAGAAAAAGGACGAATCGTTGGGGCTTAAGGTGTATGGAAAGGCACGATGTCAAGCGGACGACTGGAATACTCAAATGTCAGTAAAATTTGAACTACTCACCAAAATTCGATGAGATTTTTGCCGAGTAGATATTTTATCAGCGAACGTTTATTTATACAGCACTATGCGGTAGTATGATTTACTTTCGAGTAAAAAAATTTAAAACTGTTATTAGAAAAATAAGGACAACATCTACAAAAAATAAAAAAACTGTAATTTTTATAATTTAAAGTATGATAATATCTAGGCCTCTATGATAACCGAATTTCTAAATTCTTGTGTTTTCAATTGAAAATAATTTTACTATCTTAAATCTGTTTTCATTTGAAAATAATTTTAGTAACTTAAAATCACTGCGCGAGAGGTTTACGCATTTTAAAATTATTTTCGAATAAAAACGTGAGTACTTTTTGAAATTCGGTTATTACAGAGGCCTAGATAGCGTCGCATTACTAATTTTAAAAAATTACAGTTTTTCATTTTTGTAGAGTTTGTGGTTTCAAGTCCTTATTTTTTAAAAATGTTTTTAATTTTGACGCGACAGTAAAGCATACTATCGGGTAGTACTAGGTAAATAAACGTTCGCTGATAAAATATCTACTCGGCAAATAAATCTCATCGAATTTTGATGAGTAGTCCAGATTTTATTGACGAATGAGTATTCCCATTGAGTAATCCGCTCGACATCGTGCCTTTCCACACCCCTTAAGCATACGAGGGACAGTGTATTCTAACATGCAAGTCATTGGATTCGTGAAATATTCCATTCCTTAATTGGAGGGGAGCGCAGCTGTTGCGCTGATAGCGACGCCCAGTTTTTAATGAGGTCTGCAAAGTGTACAGTTGAATGTAGTGTTCCATAGGCTGCCGTTTATGTTTTCGTAAGAAGAATCATGTACGACTGTTTCGTATTTAACACATTTGCACCGCTACTAGCTTCTCAGAAAGCGAGTTGACGATTTGACCTAACATGTTTCAATTAGGTCTAATTATTGTCATATCCGTTTCTTTACGTTCTGATAACTGCAGTTGTGTTCTCTGACGTGTGTTGGAAGGTGACAAATAAATCCGTCGGTTTCCGTTTGAAATGAATTGCTTATGTTTTATACGTTGATTAACGACAACATAAAAACCCAAACATTCACTGATATTGTATGAAATTACACTATATATATATATGGTTAAGGGCACTGCCTACCTCGGAGCCCTGGCGGAGAAAGAATAGGGTTTTACATGTTAAATTATTTTCAATGCCACTCGGTCACCTTTTGTGATATTGCTTCCAGACAAAAACGATTTTTTGCGCCGAGAAAAGGAGAACATTGCTACGTAAATAAAATTGCAGAAAAGAAATTATGAATAGCCGTTTTCGCGTGTTTTTTGTGTGTAAAAATGTTTTTCTGCCCACAATTTTCTGGGTATTGAATAAAATTGCCGATACAATCCATAGCAATGTACGCGGCACCGAGACAAACAAAAAAGTCGGTGGTGACATATATGTATCTTCAACCGTTACTGAGCCAGGCGGAAAATCATTTAACCTGTAAAACCCTATGCTTGCTCCCGCCGTGGCTTCAAGGTAGGCAGCGCCCTTAAGTATTCTTTATTGTGAGATCAGTTGTTGCACATTACAACAGAACAACAACCAGTAAATACGTATTTTGAAACTTAATACTTTAAGAGCCGTGGGAAGAGAATCCCACTTTTGGTAAAAAGTTTTGGCATCAACTTGTTCGGTTCTTTATGTGCATATCTGCAGTTCTGTTTATGGTAAGTTAAAGAGTATTTTAACAGTAAGCTATTTTAGGTTTTCTAACCGTTAATCTCAGACGAGTGATGCCTCGGTAACCTTGTTCTCATTGACGTATTCAGAGGAGAAATTTATCTGCACATGGCGTACGCTGCCAATATCCATGAATAAAGCCAATGGTTTTTTGTGGAAAAAATTTTGCGCTAATTTATTTAGATGTCGTATGTACACATCTACAGTTCCGGTTAATGGCCAGTAATCGAATATTTTTAACTCTGAAGGCTTGGGGTTCTAGCCGCAAATTACAGATTTGTGGTGTCGCAGTATACTTATTCAAATTTTCACGTACAAGTGAGTAATACCACTGCACAAAGACACACTGTCCATAATCACAGACTAAAATGTAATTCAGACGCGAAATGACATGGCGGTCCGATTGGTACAGGCGAACTGCGCCGCTGATCGCCGCGTGTATGTTTGTTTCCTGATGCATGTTACGGCAGGTTTCCTACTTGCCTGGCCGCCAGCTAGCAGGACAATCGCTTTACACTAATTGGCGGTAAGCATTTACACCATGTTTCTGTCCAGGGAAGCCATTTTGCTGGCGTGTGTGACTGGGTTCGCCATCCTTCCGGCCATTTCACTTCTGTATTTCTAAATAGTCTGTGGCCAATAACTATAAAGCACACCAGGATATGTGAACGTAATGGAACGAAACAAATTGCTGCATAATTCTTTTCAACAAAAACCATTGAATGTGTCCATTAGTCAGAGCGGCTTACGAGCACGCAAGGCATTGAAACAAAGTGGTATAGATCGTTCGGAATAAATTGAGCACTAAAAATTAAACCTTTGAAAAATATCACTAGTTGTTACTGCACATAATTCAACATTAACTATAGTCCCCTTACTGCTTATATGGCTGGCAGCGAAATTACGCAAGAGAGTTCCGTCTATTTTCGTATTTAAATACAACAGCACTGAAAAAATTTGAATCGAAATCGGTATATTTGTATTTTATATAATTAATAAACTTTTTTATCAAGCTTTATAGGTTCTTACCGACTGCACAATTTATCTTACACGCGAAATCGTCAAGTGCCGCGTCCAAAGAAACAGGTTAGACATTTCCTTTCGTTTGAAGTTACGCGCGGATAGATACAAATTGGCTGGAAATATGGCTTTAGTAGGGCTTTTTTAAATGCTCACTTTATTTCGAACCGCCTATACTAAAATATTTTAACTAAAATCTGGCCTCCTTAGATAAACGACCAGTACTCTTGATGGAGATAGCACTCTTCTATTTGTAAGTTTGAGTTTGTTTTCTTTCCCCGTCGCCCCTTCACACGACGGATATTCTCCGGGAATGTTCAACAGGCTCTTATATTGGAAGTTTTCCAGCAGACAGCAATTCACGGCTTCCGCACGCAACAGCTGAAGTGCCTCTTTCAGGTTGGAGGAGGAGGGGGGGTGTTTTCCGTCTCCTTGTCTCCTCTTCAACCAATAGAATCTAAGGCACGTGGTGGGTGCGGAACTTACCGGGTAATTTTGAAGTAGTAAAGTAATCGGAGTACGGGACAGACCAAATTTACATGGTAATATTAAAATATGTCATTGTACGATATAAGTCCCGAAATTTTTATGCTTGTTATTTTCTCAAGGAAATAATTTCCTAGGATTACGATAATTTTGAAGTCTGGAAATCTTTCATCATATTGCATGTTATTATTTTTCACATTTGTTGAAATACTGAGGAATAATTTTAAATCTGCGATTTTACAGAAAATTCTATTAACTTTCCCTACAACACAATTACTGGATTGAACTTTTAACTTATAGCCTATTTATGCCGTATTCAGTACAGAAAATTATGATTATAAAAAATTGCTACACTGATTGCGGCGTAATTATTCGTAATCTCTTCAACCGTGAAACCTTTATTGAAGCGCAAAGTAAATTGAATTTGCAGTGTAATCCTATATTTTAATTTTTTCTCAGAATTTTAAAAATGCCAAAATTAAATAAGTCAATATGGTGGGAGAAACAGGAGCATTAGCTTCATCAATTACCCGCAGCGAAAATTGACTACTAAACTTTCAAGCATAATTTTAAATTCACTCACATTACCTTTCTTATGATTTAATCCTATCATTTACTAAATTGTGAACTGCTATTCATAATTTAAGTGTTAACATAAGCATTGGTAGTTCGCGATAAAGTGAGAACTTTTGACAACCGTCTTGTACAGAATGATAGATGATAACTTTTGAGTATACTATAATATATACACATTGACCGTTAATTTTGTATCTTTAAATAAAAAGAGGGCATGGAACTATACGTATAAAGACAAGAAAAAAAGTAATTAGGTTTTAAAGTGTTCACTTTGTCTCGAACCACTTACAGGAACTGAGGAACTAAGTAAAAAAAATCGGTTAAGCCTTGTAGGCTAATGTAAATATACCAAAATACTTATCCCTTCTAGAATTATCAGTTAAGAAATGCATAAATTATAATACGAAATACTTAGTATCAAGAATTTAATACATTATTCTTCTGAGAAGCACACAACAAATGTTATAAGGAAAATTTACAAAACGACAAAAACGCAAATTAATTTTCTAAATAATTCTAGGTAGCATATGCCGTAAAAATATCCAAATAGTTTCACATGAGAAACTTGGTTATTATTTTAATTTAGAATAATTGGGCTACAAAAACTTAGGCATTAAAAGTTGACTATATTTATGTAGTTAGTCGGGTTGTTACATATTTCTTTTCGCAATGATAAAGTTGTTGACGTCACGTGAAGTTGCGAAAACATTTAGTTGCGCATGTATTTAGGACAGTTCTTGACCCAGGAGTACTTTACTGGGACACAACAATATTCTCTTAGGTTAGGTGCCAAACATTTATAAAGAAAAATTGCTCTTACTTAATTACATAGCTATAACATTACAGGTTAAACGTCGTCTATGAAATGTACTAGATTAAATCTTATAATTTCATATGCCACTGAGTAAATTATTATTACCCCATTTGTCTTTAGTAAAACTTTATCGTACTGAAGGAAACATAACAGCTCAAAGTTCACCATTGTCAGGAAAAAAACATTCAGTAACCTTTAGGAGACTCGTGAGTGACTTGGGCAAGGTAAGCAATGTGTGCAAGTGGCAGCTGATAAAATGTCAGGCGGTGATGCAACATTTTACGTGACATGCACAACCGTTACCTGTTTATTTAAGGAGCGCTTAACCGAGTTCTTTTTATTTTACTAAATTTTTTTATCTGTACGAGTTATAGTTTGCTTAGTTGACATACATTGTGACTATTTTTTTTTCTGATAAGAAAATTTTATAGGTTTCATAGTTTTTAATACGTAATTTAATGTTAAAGTCCAAATTGCATTAAACTTTTTATTCTTCAAACTGAACAACAATGTTGTAGGCTACAGGATACCTTATATATAAACTAAATATAAAAAATTTTTGCATTTTAAAAAAATTGCTGAAAATTCAAGTTTTAAAATTTTAAAAAATTCTATATTTTAAAAAATGCAAACATTATTTATATTTGTTTTGGATAGAAGACCATTTGGCTTACAAAATCGTTATACAGTACGAACTGTTTCAGTTCGGTAAGTCAGTTGGTTTTCCTCTAAAGCGTAAAACCGTTTAACGCAAATTTGGACTTCGACTTATTATTATAAGAAACTATAAAGACTAAAAAAATTGATTACATTAAAACATTCACAATGCATGTCTACAAAACAAACTATATCTCGTACAAATATAAAAATTATTAGAAAAATAATATGTTCGGTCAAGCTTTTTCTTAATTTATCGTAAGTATGTGTACTTACGCAATGTTAATTACTAACGAGAAACGATATTCGGTTTGAAATAGTTAGTATTTTGACATCGAACACAAGTAACTGAAAACTGGGAAAAAAGAGAATATTTTTACTGGCTAAACTTCTCCTAAAGATTTCCAGTTGTATTTGCTAAATTTGTTTCATTATGTTACATGTCAAATTTTATTGTTTTTGTGCATTTACGGCTTATTGAAATAATTAAATCGTACTTAAATTAGAAGAAAACGATATGTTAAAAATAACAAAATAATAATTTTTCTATAAGTAAGTGCGCCTTATGTAGCAAAACATATATATATATATATATATATATATATAATAAAGTCTGTATATAAAGACGCTTCACTTACTGGAAATAATTTATAATTTCGAAAATTTACGAATTTCAATGAGCCTTTTAAATTTTCGTTATTGAGTAATCTATATTTCTTGCAGTAAACCGAACATTCTTACGAAGTTTATCACACGCGACAAAGTAATCAATAATATTTTAACATGAATGTTACTGTTTTAACTACTATATTAATAGTTCATTTCGTTTACAAGAGGGAATATTATTTTTAAATCATGTAACTTACTTAGTCTATAAAAATTAATATATTGTATACTTCCAAAAAAACATTAATCTACAAAACTAAAATTATTCCATATGGTAGTGAATTTTCTGTATCATTTTCGATGTTTGTGTTTTTGTAATAATTCTTCTGAAAAAAATATGCAATTGTTTATTCCCAGTAATATTCTTCGATGTGCACAAGAAATGGAGGAAATGTTTAAATTTATATCACAACAATTTTAAGATTATTTTAGTTTGTAAGTTTCTTCCTATATTCATCAAATGTTTGACTGAAAGGCGCAAAGAAAGAAAATAAAGAACATTATTTCCAGTCAAGGCTGGGATGTCTCAGAGAAGAAGTAATTTATTACGTTGTCACAATGCCTGTCAACGTGCCCATTATGCTAACATGATTGCCAACGCAACAGACAAGTTCAGTTGACGAGCCAAAGCTGAAGGTTTGAGGGGAAGGATGACAAACAGCTACGAGAAAAGGAGAGAAAGAGATTAAAGAAACATGATTATTAAGCAGCTTGTTCTAATCAATAACAAAAAAGGTGAATCTAGGAAGCACCAACTGCTAACTCTGATTGTACCCTTTTTTAACCACATATTTCCACGAAGCGATTCGAACTCAGTTGCGCGTGAATTTAACTTTAATGAGGAACTCCATTTGTAGACACAAGGCATTAAGGTGGTAGTTTCATTTAAAGCTTTCATTTACTTAAAATTGTTGAAAACCTAAATTTCGTATTAATTATTTAAAAACAAAGCCACGTAAAACACAATAGAATGTTTTAAGGTATTGAAATGTATAATTTGTTTACAGTCATTACTTTTATAAGATCGTAAAACGTGATAAACTAATAATTTATCGATTTTAGTCTCACATCAAAAATTATGGACGGCAGTTGCCACACATAAACTTACAAACATCTATTAAGAGCTGATTCACGTCATGATTGGCTCTGAATGTGAAAATTTAATCATAAAAATTGCGTACAAGGAGTTAAGCAAAAACTAACATATCTGGGAGACTACGCTCTTACAAGGAGATGAGCATAAAAGTAATAGAAACAACACACTTAAACTCGGTCATTTCTAATTGTACTGCACTGTACAATACAGACACTGTTAACAAATTGTATGAAATTTGGATTTCTTATTAAAGGGGTAAGTCATATTTCGAAAATCAGAGGAGAGACTTCATACTAATATTTAAAAAAATAAAAAAAAAAAAAAAATAACAATGAAGGTATCTGTCGTACTTCAGGAAGTAACTGTGTGATTATGAACGCGAAGAGTACCGCAGTTCTGTCGGTGGCAAGATCTTCCTCCTGGATTTTGAAAATCGAGGAGAAGGCCACGCAGAACTTTCGAGTCGGTTCGTACCCATAAATAACGCATAAAATTATAGCCACGGTGAGGTGTGTTTTTTTAAATACATTATACAGAGTTGCCGGAAAGCTCTTTAAGCAACGTAAGTAAGGGTGACTTTGGACATGTGAGATGACGATGTGACATACATCGCATATTTGCATATTTGGTAGCCATGAGCTAAGACACTTTCTTGCGATAAGTTATAAATAATCAATATCCACGTGATATTTTATTAATATTTGCTTACAGTTGACAAAAAACGGCAAATAAAAATTGTATAGAAGTTTCTCAAATTCACATACGCTTGCGATACCACCGATCATAATAATTTAGTAATAATTATTATAATACTAGAGAGAATTTTACCCGAAGGAAAGGCCCACGCTTGAATGCTTCAAAATGGTCGCCGTTGATGACATGAAGAGGAGGGCACTACGATGGAGTGGTATTATAATATGAGGTGCAGGGGAAGTGGGAGTGCCCAGAGAAAATCCACCGACCAATAGCCAACGTTCACCACATGCAATAATCTGGGTCTGGCCTCGCCGTGAGTTAAGCCCGGATCGTCTGTGTGCGGCTAGTGCTCTATCCACTGCGCCAACTGCAAACACAGACAATGTATCACAGCCGAAGTGAAACGAGTTACAAGATCGTGCTGCAATAAGAGCTGGTTCTCCATTCTCGTAGTTCTTGCCTCGCTCGTGTGACAGCTTCCGAGTTGTGACGCTGAAAACGCTTTGCCGCGTGTTGCGATTAATCATTTTTTTAGGAAACTACTCAGCGCGCATTACACGTGTATGTCCAGGGGCGTCGTTTCAGGTTTTTCTAGGGGGGGGGGCAATTTTTTTTTCGGCGATTGTGACTTTGTTGCAATTTTTTATTAATTAGGCATGTATGAATTAGAAACTTTAATAATACCTATAACTTCTTTTTTATGTACTTACGTTAGCATTATTTAAATAACAAAATACAACAAATGTATTATATACACTTAAAATTCTAAATCCAGGAGGGGCATTTGCCCCCCCCTGCCCCCCCATAAATGACGCCCCTGTGTATGTCTACGAAAAAAATGCACACTTCAAAAAATGCTTCTATAAGTTTAAAAAATTAGTATACCTTATTAGAAATATGATTTTTATACCCATCAAAATGGCTAAGAACGGCCTTTTAAGACTGCCTTATCTAGAAATATATCAGCCGGATTCGAAAAACGCTATGATAGAAGCATTCGTTAGACTTTAAACGATAGTTACCATAAATAAAATGACATCGTCACCGCTTAAAGTCCCGTAGGAAAATGATTAATAGTAAAGGTCAGCACGCCAGCTGCGTGGCTGGTGCGTTGGGACGATACTGCGATACATACGCCGGCTGACGACACCCTTAGCGCGTTGTCGATTCTGTGCCTCACACACACTATCGCAGCCTCCATAGATAAGAACCTTAACTGTCTTGGGGCTAGCACGTTCTTACGCCCTTATGTACGCAATTATTACAATCAGGTCGGATACCTTCACACAGGTGTTTAGAAACTCGTACGTAAGGATGCTATTGTAAAAAATAGAACATCGTCGGATTGCAAGGACAGAGTGAAGGAAGTGCCTCGAGAACAATCTGCCGATAAAAGGCAACACTTGCTACAATTACAAAATGAGGAAATCGGGTGCGAATTTAATCAGGATTGCCGCTCTGAATGAGGACACGTGGTAAGTTTACTCTCACCCGTCGTTTTCATTAGATTTATATCACGCATGATTTTATTTTACAGATGTTATATTACGTTCCTTAGTATGCAAGAGTCGTGAAATTGAATGTAAATTTGTTTCTTCGTCTTCTATGCGTTCCTATACCATTCATCCGGTTGCGGTAGAAGTTTGGTGAGGTGTACACGCGCCTGCGGATGTTCCTGTTAACAAAAATGGGTTGGGGGAAAGAGTGGTAAAACGGGATAAGAGGGAGAAAGGGGTACCCAAAAACCTAAGTGAAACCATTTTATTTTTCAAAAAGTTTCTATAACGTTCATAAATAACTCTTTAACATCATTTTTCACCATTGAACGATATTCAAAACTTTTATGTTGAATAAATATCACCGCAATAATTTAGAAACCACGTGAACGAAGTCGCGGTTACCAACTAGTGTAACATAAAAATGCATGCATGTCAGTTGTGTAGAATTTAATGCTAACTAATTTTATAGTGGTTCATTAAAGTACAATTCCATAAGATATATTTTTTAAATAAAATTCCACGCATTATATTTATAGCAGTATATTATTTCCTTCCCTGTGTATTTTATAAGTATCTTACCACAACTTAAGTTTCCGTACGAAAACAGCAGGAATGGAAACATTCCGAACACAAAGATGACTAAGTCTTTCATATATATTGATAGGCAGCAATTGTTACCGGGAAATCTGAATGATAGATAGTGCATTGTTAGAAGCGCAAGTATTTCGCGTTCTGATTCTAGGTCAGGTTGAATAGCAATAATGTATGCTTCAATTATCCTTCTGTGATTATACGACACCTGACTTAACGCACATTTGTCGACTGCAAGCCGGCAATACGTAAGTAAAAAATGCATGGGGATGTCACGTGCTATCCTCTTGTACATGTATATTGGATATACGATTTCGGCAAGGAGCGTATATAGGACTGAGAAGTCTAGGCTGTAGCCAAATGATTACGCGAAATAATCGTGCCTCTATCCATAGTTTTATGTAATTGTTACCCATGTACTTTGTATTAAAATACGTGTTATCTATCAACACGTAAAATACATTTGCTACCGTATGCGAAAACAGTTTTTTAAAAACGTTCTGCTGTTTTGTAGACCCTAGCATGTGTATTTAAACGTAAGTAATAATGTTTACTCTATTGGCAGTACACCCGCAGGATCTTATTTTTTCTAGTAATTATATCAGTTGGCTTTCCAAGCAATGCTATAGTTTGACGCACATAGTTATCACCGGAAAAGATGACTGCTTGCTTTTCTACAACGTAACATACTGATGTCCGACGTTTTTTCGTTTTTGTTTGTTCCTATATGATTAATCCATCTATTTTTTGTGCGGCACTACTCTTCACGCGCAAACTCTGTTTGCCTGGCATGTACGCAATTCTCCGCCCTAAATTTGGCAGTAACGTACTAGCAATCACGTCCGAGCAGAAAACGTTACTGGAGATGGTATTTGCCTCAACTTGCTACAGACGTCTTTGTAATGTTAGTGTTCGTATGGCCAAAAAACATACCTGTGAAGCATCTGGCGTGTGGACTGTACAGAACGCTTGTGACTCGTTTACGAATAGTTATGCCAAGAAACATAAACCGCCATCCAATCACATCAGGCTGAGGATGCTTCATTGTTTCAGAAAATATACTGGCTCGAAAGATTATAGCAGTTTTCTATTGTCGCAACGAATGAGTTGTATGGTTGCAGAGACAGTTCATTATAAAGTATTATATTCTTTGAACGGTTCCTGCGATTGGTTCGTATCATTAACATAACCGTTATTTTTGACGTACGCTATTGGGGGAAAATGTTGCCGTATAGCAGAAAAACCCACAATATAACAAAAAAACAAACGAATTCAAGCCAGTAAGTTGTAGTCAGTAGACATAAAACATACAGATAATTTCAAAAAGATATGAATTCATATCCCAGGCGACGACGCGAATACAAAAACGAATTCAAATCAACGCAAAATTAATTCCCAAGTGGAATATAGTCGACTGGAGAAAGACGTTACAAAAAAAATGCCTACTATTTTTTCATCTGTTTTTGTCTGTGTTGTGCCTTGCCTAAGTCCACATCCATTCGTGTCTCTAGTTATTTGTGTTTTCGTCGCCGTTCATCAGTTTGGTGCCTTTTCCAAGCACCCCATTTTTGTTGGTTGTTTCTTTCCATGAAGAGTAATTAAAATATATTTTCCTGATTAGCGAATTACATCACACTAGTTTCTCCCATCCCAGTTCGCCCGGGACAAAGGCGAAGAGAAAACGTGAGGGGGAGGGGGGGAAATCAATTTAAAAGAGGCTCTTTAGCGACTCGACCACGTCCCAATTTGACGATAGCAAGTCGGCGTAGATAGCCAACAGCATTTAACTTCATTGCGGTGATGGAAGGCCGGTCTCAGGCGGCATGGTCGCAAGTAGGTCGCTGCTGAATTGAGTCTCTAGCTGAACGTAGCTATAAATTGTCGGGTGAAGAACTGGAAAGTGTACTGCTGAAAGGGTTCATGCCCTCAACGTAGGATCGTCAGCCTGGTTCGACTAGAAAGAGAACTTATTGCGTAGCGCATTCACAGAGGTCAAATAGGTCTTACTCTCATCACTGTGGCGAGAGATAGTTACTAAATTTTTGACTGTTGACAATGTGAGACAGTTGTCGACCTTAAATGCTGCTGTTATAAAAGGGCAGTTCGTGTGCTAGCGTGACCTTTTATCTTGTTGATAATCCACTGAAAGAAAAGTTTTGCTGTAGGTACCACAATAGCGTTAAAAATAAGGACAACATTCCAGTATGGTTATTGGTACAATATAAATTGCTGCTGCAACAATTTGTTCTGTAGAAGTAACAATATGTTCTGTAAAAGTAAGATGATATTTTGTTCCTTCTACAAAATATACTGTTGCTTGTACAGAACAAATTGTTGTAGAAACAATCTAGATGTTAACGACAACCAAACTGAACTGTTGTCCCTATTTTAACAGAAGTATGGTGACTGTAACAATACTGTTCTTTCAGTGTCGTTTCGACAATCTCATTGAAGTAAACGCTATATAATTTAGGGCTGATAAGCTGGCGACTGGCGCTGGTCATATAGGGTTAATATATCTTCTTTCTGGTGCTCTTTTCCGTCTCTGAGAATGAATATTTCATCTTATTATACAGGAATCTTCAGTTCGCCTCCACAACAGACTGCAGAAGACTTTGTTTGACTGTTTTGGAGGGCTTCAAGTTAGCATCGATAGCATGCTATTTGTGCTTTAAGTAATATTCCGATATCACATAATGCACTTTTACTTTCGTTGGTAAACAATTATCAGACACAAACATTTACTTCATACAGTCTGCAACGTATTAGACAGACGTCTGCTTTCAGAGTTCTGCCGATCACAGAGTTCAAGCGAAAGTAATGACAGAAATTTACCTACTAAGTAGGCTATATTACGTGGGACTAAGAACCTGTTCAATCTACATGCATGCCATCAATGACTATTCAGTTCATCTCAATGTTACAGGATATTTCAGGCTGTGTTTTTAATACCCTGAAAGCTGAGAGCACGTAAGTATTTTCATGGCCGAAAAACACTCGAACCTACTCATAAATTTTTACCCACATTTAAATTTCTGTATCAATATTTTCATCTTCTCAGTGCATAAAGTGGTGTTTGTACGTAAGAGATATTAAAAATTACTGAGTATTGCCGAATATAATTTAACATGCATGTCCCTAACCCTGTCCTCGCCAGGACATCGGAGAAGGAAGCACCTTTTAAGTTGGTGAATCAGAAGTCATGTTGAAATCACTAATTTTTGTGATAGTGGTTTTATAAAATCGATTATTTCAAATATATAACTATAGATCTCTGGTAAAATACATTACCTTGCGATTGGCTGATATTTGTAACATCTAGTAAGTATATATAACGTTATTATTAAATATAATGTTAAAAAAAAAGAAAAGAAAACTGAGTCTCGCTGTTTCAGCGTAATTGGGTAATATGTAGCCGAAGTCATTCTCAAAATGTCAAAAATACAAATGAAAACTTTTCAGAAGTTTCAATGAAAATGTATTTATGATTTCTAAATCCAACACGAGGTTGAGACGTTGAGTCTCTGTTACTAGCCGTTAATGTGTTGGCAGAAGGCCACAGGTATGTTTGACGTTGTGATCTTTGAAAGAACTGTTCAATGGGAGTGCATGGCTAGATGTAGTTTCTTGGACATACTACTTGCTGTTTGTGTCTGATATCTGTTGTGTTTTGTTTCGTCTCTTCGTTGTGTCGTTTTGTTATTTCTCTGTTCGTGTACGATATATACTGTGCATTTTGTTTCGTCTAATCGTTGTGTCGCATATTACATGTTTTTATTTATTTTTTAATTTTTATTTTTTACTATTGCCATTTATTATCGGTTTGTTCCTTGTTTTATTTGACCCGATTCCATTTTGGGATTTCATGTTGTGTACGTATCTTGCTGGTTAAAGCATAATCTGCTTATTTATGGTTTTCTATTATTTGCACGGTCTATGAAGGTAGAGATCTTGACACTGAGGAATAAAATGTTACTTCCTTCATGTCGCCGAGCACTAGTAGCAATTTGGTGGAAGATTTGTCTTGCTTACATCACGCGTTTTAACATTTCTGCAATTATTTACATAAAATAATGTTAATAAGGTAAGCTGATATAGTATATACATGTTCCATGGCCATAAATACATTGGCATGTGTGAAACTGTTTATAAAAGTAGTCTGAAGAAATATATTGTGTATTATTGTTTTAGTGAACACATTCGAACAAAAACTATATTCCGTGCCCTACAAAATTTTAGAGCCATTGCAATGTGCATCTACATGTAAAAGATTGAAAAATTAAATTTTACTTTGTTAAAAAATGTGTTTCAATAAAAAATTATGTTCCCATTTTATTCTTCGATATAATACTCGCAATTCCGGTAACAACTTCACATTTTAAGCTAAGCCAAATACAAAAACAAGACGAATCTTCCACCAAATTACTACTAGCGCTCGGCGACAAGAAGGAAGTCACATTTTATTCCTCAGTGTCAAGACCTCTACCTTCATAGACCGTGCTTTTCTTCGACAGCCATTCATTTTGCAAAGGAGTATGTCCAAGAAACTAAATCCAGTCATAGATGACGCTGTTATTTTTGTGTGGTGGAGGGTTCTGGCGACACTTGTTGGGTTAAATGGGGGATGTCCTTCGTGTCATGCTTCTTCTAGTGTTTGTGTTTGGAGTAAGTGGTCGCTCCACCGCAGCTTGTATCAGGGGGCGTCCAGTAAACGCTGAATCGTGTTTGGGCTGCTCGGGATATGAACCTGTACCCATAACATGGTCAGAACAGTAGTAGTAAGATAACATACTGTATATGGAGCGCAAGAAGGGACTAAATACAGTGCTATGTTGCCATATTGTGCACATAAAATGTCATCGTGAAACATTTTGCCATTAACATTTCGTCTCCAATTTAGGCCATATTCAGGGGTTTGCTTATTATGTATTTATTACAGGACACATTGTGTATTACAGTTACCATACACGCACATGTGTTTTCTTGAATACGTATGGATATATATGATCGAACATACGCGATTGTGAACTAGGTGCATTTTGGGTCGGATATTTGACTTTGGCGTGAGCTAGGTGTTAACCTCAAAGTTTTAAGACTGCTCTGCATAGCAAACTTTGTAATTTTATAACTTTACAAAACACAGTCAAACTCTCACACATTACATCAGTAATAGTTTCGCACAAATAACATATTTTTCAGTTCCATAGGTCTTCGTACAAACATATATTTAAGTATTGATTTGACCATTTTCGCTACTTACCCAGAGTAAAAACTGCTCAAACGATACAAATGATATAATTGTGTAAGAAAGTACAGTGTATTATTGTAGTTTTAGATGTTCTAGACATTTAAGTGTCTTGGGCCTATGGAAGTAATGCAGTAAGCGAACAAAAGCCAATTTTATTTATTTTTTTTATACTATTAATTATGGTGATGCGTTGTGTTTGCGTGTATTTTAATAATAGGACATTCTGAATATTTTAAATAAAACTTAGTGTATAACACTTTGGACAAGAAACGAGAATGCAAAATATTAAAATCCTCCAATTAAAGAAAATCTTGAAATAAGTCTTCTCATTTGTTCTGTTTTCTCTTTACTAATAGCTTTGTTTAACACGATTTTTTCTGGGTATGTACCTACTACATAAATATTCAAGATTGTATGCTGCTTTCAAGTAAGATGAATGCATAATTAAATTCAACAAAATTCTACGAATTAATTTAAATTATATACATTTATTACAATAAAATGTTTAAGTACGCAAAGAAACTTTGCTGATCACTATAAATGCTCGGCAGCGTTCCAAACAGTAATCACGATATGAAAGGACGTGGACATGAATTAACACAGTTGTATTTTTTCTTTACGAAACGAACACCGACGGGTAAAACTGTATGATAATTACTGACCAGATACTCTAGCGATGTATGCGGATCTTCAAAGAGTTGAAAACTATGCTAAGACCGTATTTTCACATGGGTAAAAAAGACTCAAAATATTTGTAGAGAAATTATTTTAATAAAAATACATGACTAGGAGCATCCGTGCTGTGCACAATTCTGTGTAGACGGTTTGACAAATAATGTACCGTTCGTTCGTAAAGAACTTCTCGTATTATGCTTCATTTCGGCTTGTTTTCATATTTGTGATACTTTAAGTGCAAAAATCTAAAAAAAAAAAAAAACTATGGCGTTTATCGTTACTAAAAATTTGTACAAACGATGACACATTTCTGGCAAAAACATTTAGGGGATTCTTCGATATGAAAATTATGTTGCTTTGAAAAAAAAATTTCAATATCACAGTAAAAATTAGAAAGCGCGCTTGGACTTGAACCAATGACCTTACGACCTGCAGTCGATCTCTGCAGCTGAGCTATGCCCCTAGGTCGACACAGCGCTCCGCACGCGAGGAGGTCTTGTCGACGCGAAGGCTGTAGCGTTGTTCCTTGGTGACCACAAGGGGTCACAGGCCAGCGACGTACGAGATAAACGACTTGCAAGCACCGCCTGAGACGCCCTGGTTAGTTATCGTGGTGTGGGAGGTGGAAGGAAGAGGGAGGATGGGGGCCTGGATTTTGTACCCATGGACCACAGCATCACATAAATCTATACCTAAAGAGCTCTGCCCACCCTAACTTAAAGCCTCCAAGTTTCAATAGGCAATAGAATGTAAGGTAATTACTTCCCAGTGGATTAACTTTATGAAAAATAAATGTTTTCTGTCAAAACCATAGTTCGTGCGAAATATCTTACGGGCGCAGCCTAACTTGTGCTTCAAATGGGTTATCATGTACAGCGCAAAAGGTTTTTTTTACGAAACTATTCCACATGCGTCCACCGTGCCAATTATTACGGTGTCGCAACTTTGTAACACAATGTACGAAAGAAAAAATACTTCGGACAAGCACGGATTGTCACTGTTAAAAAGAACTGCCATTATCATTTTTAGAAAATACTCCTTCGAAGCCCTTCAACATTGCTCCAACTTCAGGCTACCATATCTCAAGATGTACTAACCGGATACATGTGAAACGCAGATTTCAACGTGCACAGAATTTTGCAACAGACATTCCACAAATAAAATTATATATATAGATGATGATATATCGCGAAAATGTTGTGTCATCATACCCTTGAAAACGCCGTAGTTTCTTGCAACACGTATGACTCGGTGATATAATTCGTACACAACTAAGCTGTCTTCTGACCGATAACAGGCATCAAATATTACAATACCGGGATTCTTATTGGCTTAGTCCCAATAGGGTAAAAGCTCCAAGTACAAGCTAAAGCCAGTAATCTTCTGTTAAGCTGAACGTGTGTTGAACTCCAGCTAACAGTCAAGTTTTCCCGCGATAAATAATCATCTCTAATTAAATGGTCACCGCTTAAAGCCCAATAGTAAAATGGAACGGCGGGAATCTTCATGCTAGTTCACTGCCCGGCTCGTTGCGGCGATGCGGCATTTGATGATACGTGCGTCAAGGTCTTATTTATAGCTTTGTCGTTTTTGATCTTCTAACGCACAAAACCGCTTAAGGTAGGCGACACCCTTAAGTAATCCTAGTAGAGTGAGATAGCCTACATTGACGACTGTAATGTTAATATTAAAATTAATGTTGAAATTCAATATCATATAATTTTTTTAAATCCTTTTCTGTGGTGCTTTTCTTAAAGGATGTGATGTAGGCTATGTGTTTTCCTTAAATTTATCCGTTAAGAAGAAATTTACGTAACATTGATGTCCCATTAGTACACCGTAACTGCAAGTTTGTTCGACAGCTTCCAAAAAAGAGACTGACGCTGGAAATACTTTTACAAATTTTAAGGATAAGTCCCTTACACTAAAAAAGAAAAAGTCCATATAGGTCCGGAAATTCCTAGATTTTTGAGTTATTAATGAAAGTTTCAAGATATATGTACTGACTGCACAATTTAGTTTACACGCACAAACATCTATTGACGTGTCCGGTCGTTAGCCGTTACGCGTGGAAAGATACATTGGCTGAAAAAAGAACTTTAGCAGGACTTTTATGGGTGCTCACTTCATCCCGAACCACCTACAGCTAACTGTAAGATATAGAACCAATACACAAGTTTTGAAGGTAGAGCGAAACTTTTATTACGACAAATTAATCACACGGCATGCACAATACAACGAATTACGCATTGAAAGTTCAGTATAACATTTTTTGGACAGAACCTTTTTTAGCCGTAATAAAATTGCGTTTGTAAGAACGATGTGTAAACAAGATACCTCTCAAATTCATAAGTTCAAAATAGTTTGTATAGTATTAATTTAAATAGTAAAATAATTATATTTGAGATTTGTAAAATTTAAGTAAAATTTATGTGTAAAAAGTTTGTATTTTATAATTTATGTGCTACTTTAATAACTGTCGAAATAAAATATTATGTTATTTCGCAATGTTTAACTATCTGTTACGATTGCTGTTCTTAAAATATTCGCCAAAAAGGCAATACGCTGCGTTGCTAGCTCTTTGTCCATGCATCGTCGCGAAGTCAATCATCGTAGTTTGGAAGGGTTCCTTTATACCAGCAAGAACTGTTGGAAACAGGCGTATTTTGTGGCCTTGGTGCCAGAATGTAAGAACAGCAGAATTTTTTGGAGCCCGTCATCATTAAAATTTTACATTTTTACCTCGCTTGTAGTAATGAAATTTAAAAAAGGTAATCCAAGTTCTAAACATTAATTTGTATAATAGACTTCCAAAGTTAATGCTACAAAACAAGAATCTTTTTACAAAAATTTTTTAAAACATTGTACTAGAAAATAATTTTCAAAAGTTATTATTTTTCGGTTGTAAAAATTGTACAATTTAATATATAAGATATTGAATAACAACAATTAAATATTAGCAATTTTATACAGTGGCATTAATCCTGAAATTTAATTTAGAAAAATGTTGGTGTTAAAAGTTAACTTTAAAACTGTTTCATTGAGAAGTAATTATTAGTTCTAGCTCAAAGTCCTCAGATAAACATCATGGTTGAATCTTAGTACTAGAATACTAAAGGCGTATTGTTAAAAGAAATAAAAATGACTACGCTAAAACCACAACGAAATTCACTCAGCTTCTACGTAAAATTATAAAATTTCATGTATGTGGAGTAATTACGTAATTTAAAAATAAAATGTAGATATAACATTTGTAACTTAAAACTTGTAATTTATTATGTTTATATGTTTGTTTTGTCTCTTTATTTTTAGATAGTCTGTTATTGTAATGCATTCATCCATTATGTATTTTAAGTAATATTCTTAACTTTACTATGGTTAAATTTTAGAAAAGGTGCAAGCCTTAATTCCGTTATGAAAAATAAAGACGAAAGTAAATAAATGTTCTTCGTACATATACCCTACAAGAATAGGTAATACAGAAAATGTCAGTACTGTCACATTTTATATCACACTCATCTAATTAAATTTATAAATATTTTGACATATGTGTTTTCCCTGATTCTTTAGAAAATTTGACGGAAAGCAAAATATCGGCAATCAAAAGTGAAAATTTGACATACTATGAATTGAACTTTATGTTTCAGGCACATAATTACATGTTATAATAAGCCTTATCTGTGGATTTAAAATAAAATATTCGTATTTACACTCTGGAAGCATATAACTTGCGTCTTTGTAATTCCTTATAAAGTATGTGGATGATTTTGGACACACTTAATTTTCTTTGGTGGTGTAAGTATTTATTTACCTATGAAAACATCAAATTTCGCTGTAATTTGAGTAATTATTTATATTTTGTGAGATTACTAAAACTTTAGAGTATTTTTACGCCGATAAACACATAATATTGCACCAGATTATAAATTTTACACATCCCCCACTTGTACAAGTATTAATACACTAACGAAGTATTCAAAATATATAACTGCTGTTGAAAGAAAGTTACTTTTGCTAACTTAGATAATTTTTTTTTTTTTTTTTTTAATATTTGGAAACTATATTTTTCTTATGTGCAAACTTTGTTGCTGACATTACTTCTAGCCCGTCTCATTAAATAGTCTGTCATTTTGACTTAGACGCTTTTTGCTATAGATTGAGGAACTTAGAAGGATGGTGTTGTAACTCACTTTTATTAAGAGTTTTTTTTAAATTCATATTAAACATAGTTTAAAAGAAAGTTCCGTTACATTTATTACACTCTTTACTCAATTTTCGAAGTAAAATTTGAAGCACAAAAACGGGCGCTGTATTTTATACGTAACAGTAATTAATCGTTTTTGAGAAAATTTATTTTCGTGACCTACATCACTACCATTACGTCCCTAAGTTATTAATGGTAGTGAAGCTCATAAATTCATTATTAAGGAGAAGCTGTTTCTAATAGACCTAGATGACAAAAAATTGCATTTAATATTCAGTAAATAGTAAAACCCAACGAAAATTAGTCAATCAAATATCCTAGGAATCAAACCCCAAATATATAGAAGCAATAATACACTCTAGTACGATGGATACAAAATAAATACGAATATATCTCTACTTGAAAGGCTCAAAAGTTAAGAGGCGTAATTGAAACTCAAACAGCCTTGCCAGGACTATAATAAACATCTTAGTCGACCTCGGAGAAGTTAGGCTGCAGTTGGCTGAACTTTAAGGTGACCACCTGCACAGGTTACATAGTTGTGTTAACAAATTCGGCTGATAGAAGATTATTCCTCTACGTGTGTGAGTGAGTTACGCTCAGTGATAACACTCAGATAACGTTTCACATGCAATACCCTATTTAAGTCATCCACTAATCTCTAAAGCTAATTTTTAGCTGCTTAAAAACGAAAATTAGCGTTATTGTAGTCCTTTTTGGAAATAACATGTTGATGGAGAATACTAAAATTGGAATAGACGTGTAAATTTATGATTTATCTTTAATATTACGTCACAAAATAACAGGTGCAACTCTGAATGTCTCATACACGAGAGATATCGGCAGGATGACTTCAAGGCAGAGAGGACAGAATGATACATGATGCGTGTGCAAGGTCGTCCTTAGCGCTTCGCTGTTCTAATACTCGAACACGCAAAATACGTCATCCCAGGCAGCCAACTTAATTTAATCCTCTGACTGGGCAATATCTGATAAGAACATGGTTTATGAGCGTTGCCATTTAATATCAATTATATTTTAAAATTGAGGACAGCAACTGGCTCGGTACACACGTTTTAATATCCCAAGCATCAAAATGTCTGCAAAGACTTAGGTTTTTTAATTAAACTTTCTAAACATAAAAAATTTAATGGATTCATAATGGTGTTCAAATGTTGTAGCCATTAAATGTTCGTAAAAAGTATGTACTCAGAATAAATTATATTAACATTGCTTACATTTGCTGATGAATTTCGACGCATATTCCTAATTTGACAAGTTACAAAACTATGTTTACACACGTCTGGACAAAAATTATTTGTCTGATTCATAATACGTGGAAAGAAAAGTCCAAAATAAATATATCGTTTTGTAGTTTCCGAAAAACTTATGTTGGACAATTTGTGAGTGATATTTTTGCAAAGTAATCATAACTTATTAGGCAAAATTAGATGAAATATCACCTACGGGTCACACAGATACCACAAAAGTATTATAATAATGTACTCCTGACAGCACAACACTCCGAAGGGAAAACACTTCGTTGCTGTTGACGACCTAATCAATACACGACGGAGTAACCACTTCACTTAGAAATATTGGAATAACTACAGCATAGCAATCAGGGTCGGGTTTGAGAAAGCGTTGACATGGAAATTACGGCAGTCGTTAGCACTCTGGCTCGACGATCAATTCGAGAACCAAATAAGCAAATAGCTGGGACATTGGAGGACAGGCGGAAACAGTCACCTCGTGGGCTTGTCATTGTAAGTACTCAATCTGACAAAACACGTGTAGCTGAAGCATTATTTACTGCATTCAATATTGTAAATAACTGTATGTCCTCTGTAAGTACAATATTCTTCATTTTTTGTCACTTTATTGTGCAACTGCTGTTATTATAAACCGAAGTACTTAAACTTTGTCTTTAATGTCGCAATAACTGTTAAAATATATTTTATCAACAAAATTGTTTTGTGGTAACATAAACCTACGTATCAACTTATGACTGGCAACACTAAATTTACTAATTGTTAATTTTTTAGTTAATTATGTATTTATGATACAGATATTTTTTTCTAAAATGAATAGCCATTGCATGACAGTTAATTATTTAAGTTACAAAACAATTTGCGTTTGTTGAAACTTTTCCTTTTTCAAGAGTCATTTTGTGCTTTCCACTATTTTACATGTAAAATTCCACCTTTACATTGGTACTGTTTTTTTTTTTTTTAATATATTTATATTTTTTTGTCAGTGTATGAGAAAATGTAGGCTACGTCTATTGTGAGGTAAATTATGTGTTTGTAATTCTCTTGGTTAATTCAGTGTCAGTAGTTCGTCTTAAGGGTGTCCAAGTGCGATAAAAACCTAATTTTATATTTTTATGAAATTTTGTTCGTTTTGTGGACTATACTTGTGAGTAAATTTTACTCTTACGAAACTATTTTAGCTCTCATAGTTTACTCATAACGGGGTGTCAAAGTCAAAATTTGCTTTTCACACTGCCATGCAAATAGTGAAAACTAAGTGACATACTTAACAAAATAATTCCCTGTGAACTTACATCTCATGAGCTATGCAATAAAACATTAAAAAAAAAACACAACGAAATATTTTGAATTTTAAAAAAATGTCAGAAGTACAGAAAAAAAGTAGTAACTTCAGGATTTTTTTGAATACAAAAACCGTTCACGGTTTTTTTATATTTTTTAATATTTTATTTTGTAGCCCATAGTTTGTTATTTTACTCTGAATTATTTAACGTTCGTAAGTCAATCGGTTTTCACAATTTGCGTGGCAGCATAATGTGGCAATTTTGATTTTGTCGCACCGTTACGAGAAAACTACGCCAGCTAAAATTGTTTCGTTAGAGGAAACTACACTCACAAGTATCCTATGCAAAACTAACAATATTTCATAAAAATATAAAACTATCAATTTATCGCACTTGAACACCCTTAAGGTTCATATCTACTTGCGCTTGAAAGGCATTGCAGCGAGTTACAAGTGACATATTAAGAAGAAACATCTCAACGCTAATTAAGTATGTACATCTATGAAAAGAAAACACATTTCAAACAATGTTTCTATCAGTTTAAAAATTAGGATCGCTAATTGGAAACATGACTTTCAAGACTCTCAAGATTGCTAAAAACAGCTTTTTTAAATTGCCATATCTAGGAAAATTCCAACCGAATTCGAAAACCACAGTAATAGAAATAGGCTCTGGAATTTGAACCATAAGTAACGCAAATAAAATAATACAGTCACTGCTTAAAGTCCAATTTGAAAATGAATAATAGTAAAGTTCTGCGCGCCAGTTGCTGGGTTTGCGTGTAGAGGCGATATTGCATCACATACGCCAACCGACGTCACCCTTAACTCTCCATCGGTTTTGTTCCTCACATACACCAACGCAGCCTACTTGGATTAGAATCGTAAGTTTTGCTCTCTCGTTTTTTCCATGTTTTTTTTTTTTTGCGTCATCGTCACACGACGCAGGTTTATATTGACTTACCGACAGTTTTTGATTCCAATCAAAACATTAGCGATGGCGTTTGTCCACAGTCCCATACATTCTTACAAACTTTCTTTTAATTACCTTGAAATTCTCGTGCCTCATACAGCTGCATACTGTAATTAAAAATAACTTGGCAAGGTATTTCCTGTGATGTTTTACATAACTAGACTTACTAATTTACAGTTAAGGGCGCGGTCTACCGCAATTTTCATCGCCATTATTTTAATTTTTTAACTGTTTTTTTTCTTACTTTAGACACAAAATGTGACTAAATTTGGCTCTTATGAATTGTTTGTATCTCTCATAGTTTTCGCGTAATGGCTTGTTAAAGTCATATGTTTCATGTTTCCGTTTTAAGCACTACACTAAAATCAACTGATACACAAAACTCAAAATAATCACAATGACTAAAGACATTGCAGGCTACAATGTCATGCTAAAAAAATTAAGAATAAAAATTATACGTATTAAAAGAAATACTGAAACTAAAAATAAAATTTTAAAAATTCTATATTTTTTTAAATACAAATATTTTTTTCTCTATATTTATGAGCATGACATTGTAGCCTGCAATGTCTTTATCCACTATAATTTTTTAGAGTTTCGTATAGCAGTCGGTTTTAGTGTAGTCCTTAAAACGGAAACATGCAAAATATGAATTTAACAAGCCATTATGCGAAAACTACGAGAGATAAGAAAATTTCATAAGAGCCAAATTTAGTCACATATTGTGTCTAAAATAAGAAAAAAAATATCTCGTACAAATAAAAAAATTAAAAATGTTGGTTAAAATTGTGCACCTGAAAAAGAACGAATTCATGACTATTCAGTTATATATTTAACTAATTCAGTTCACCATGTTACAGTTTATTTGTTCTAGAAATGTTGAAAAATTGTTCAAAGTCTAGGAACACATTTTAAAAGAATAATTGCTTATGTGTTACTTTATTCATAGTTGGTCTGCGTGCATTGCAAGTGTAGTGGGCTTCTGGTGGGTAGTTAAAGTAACTAAGGGAATTACATATTATTGTTGTAGGTCAGAAATTGTAAATTATATAGAGTAAACCTACCCTTTTTCTTGATACTAAGACCTCGCACTTCAGTGACAGAAATATGTTAATAATTTTAATTGTGATCAAAATTAAAACGTTCATCACTTAAGGGGCCCGCCTCGTTGCCATAAAATCACACTTCACCGTGTTTGAAGAAAACGTTTTACACCGAAACCAATACACGTGTGTTCACTCCCTTTGTCTACGAAAAGAACACACACTTCAAACGACTTCCCTTAAATACTTTCAAGACAACACACGTATTAGAAATCCCCTTTTAGGGCACGTCAAAATGGGTCAAAACGGGATTTTCAGGCTACTATAGCGGAAAATATACTAGCCGAATACATGTGAAACCACTTAAGGGTAGTGCATTGGACTTTAGTTAAGTGATTTCGTAAATAAAACAATAGGGTCACCTCTTAAAGTCCCATAGGAAATTTGTTTTTTCGCTAAGACTACACGCCTTAAGCGTAGAGGCGCCACACCGTTGTATGGCCCATACGACGTCGCCCTTAGCACCATACCTCACTCACACAAACACATGTGCCACGAGGCGGGCCTCTTAAGGTAAATCTGTCTAGTTTGTACTTTTTAGCGATATTAATTTTTGACGCCTAAACGAGAGCATATATATATATGATATCAGTCTGTCAGTTTGGTTTAAAATCGTCTCCTCCATGTTGGTTGATTTTTTTAAGTCAGTAAATGTAATTAACAAAATTCTCGTTAGTTGCCATTATAGTCAAAATCGCGTAATTTCTTGCTTTGAAAAAATAATATATCTATCGTGGCAAAAACCATTTCAAACCAAACTGACGGACAGATTTTTATATCTTCTCTCGATTAAGATTGAAAAAAATATTTTCGCGAAAACAGTAGAAACTAAATAGCATGGCTTTAATGTATAAACTACACGTGACTCCTCTCTGTTGGTAATCTAGTGAAATCGGTTTACTGATCCTTCCCACTTTTGTGAAGCCCAAAAGTGGTTTATCACGATTTTAAGGGCGCGGGCTACCGAAATTTTCATCCCCATGTTTTTATTTTTTATTTGTACCAGAAATTTATTTTTTTAATTTTAGATATAAAATGTGACTAAATTCGGCTCTAATGAAATTTTTTTTATCTCTCATAGTTTTTTGCATACTGGCTTGTTAAAGTCAAAATTTGCAAGTTCCCATTTTAAGGACTACACTAAAACCAACTGACATACCAAACTGAAAAATTTCACAGCAGATAACAACGTCACAGGCTGCAATGTCACGTACATAAAAATAAATAATTATTTTGTAATTAAATAAAAATGCTTAAAATTTTAAATAAAAAGTTAAAAAATTCAATATTTTTTTTACAAAATTGTTTTATTTTCTGGTTTACCATAGGCTAGCTGAATTTGTAGCCTATAATATCATTTTTCAATGTGTTTTTTTTTTTTTTCAGTATAGTAAGTGAGTTGGTTTTAGTGTCGTTCTTAAAACGGAAACCTGCAACTTTTGGCTTTAACGAGCCACTACGCATAAAACTATGCAAGATAACCAAATTTCACGAGAGAAAATTTTAGTCACAATTCGTGTCTAAAACAAGAAAATAATAACTCGTACGAATATAAAAATAAAAACATAGTGATGAAAATGACGGTAGACGTCAACGTTAAACGGTAAGTTTATCCTACTTATTGTACACTGTAAGGAATGACTACACACCAATAAGAGTTATAATACGTTTAAATATTCGAGTGTTGCACAGTGGGATGACATGCATAAATAGGCTATTATTTTGTAATAAAGGTTTCATACACTAAAGTATTATAATTTTAGACACTCGTATTGTTATTCGTATGACAAAACTAACCAATTTGTTTTTATAGTTCGTGTGTCTTAACGCAATAATTATGTTAATTTTTCTGGTGTTGCTAATGCATTAAATGGCATACAAATATAAGCAGTAATATTTGTTTTAGATTGGTTTCACTGCTAGCTATGTATCACATATTAACATTACATAAATAGAATAAAATTTTATATAATTATTTGTTGCAATTTTTTGCTTATTTACTACTACAACAGTTGTTATTTCTAGAAATAATATTAATAAACTTTGAAGTGTCACTGAAACTATAACATGACCCCATCAAAATTAATCTAGTGGTTTCTTTGAAATTGCAGAACTCAAAATGTGTGTGTGTTTCGCAGGTACAAAATGACTGCTGGGATACCTCGAAGGAAGCCTGTACTGCAGCAAACTATGTTAGTAGATCAGGAGAATTATGTCAGCAATATCCGGCACGAAACAACAACGTTGCAGTTGACAAGAGGTATTTCTTGTAAATGTTATTTTTGTTATATTGCAAATATTTTAGAAAAAATACTTTGCACGTAAAGAAAGCAATTTAGGCAAATATGTAAGAGAGGTTAAAGGTAATTCCATAACGTACAGTGAAATATTCACGTACGTACTTTCGAGGATCTCCCGTTTTCCCCCGCCCCTTGCATTCCGGCCTCATTCCATATCATTTTCCCGGGCCGGCAGGTATCTACGGGCTTCCATTCATAAAATCTGCATTCGGGCTGTGATACCCTGACCCTATAGTATCCTCCTCACAAGACATTTATTTTTAAAGGCTCTTCTAGGAAAAAAAATTTACTTCGCGAAACTGTCAATTGGAAAGTATTTCTGAGTGTTCTATTTACAGTGTTATTGTAAGCACTAAAGTTATACGTTGAGTATAACATTATTGATTCACTAATAATCTAGGATGTCTTTAAGTGCGTGATTTTGGTCAGCGCTTAACAGCGAGGTCTTTAGCGCTGGTGAGGGGTAATATTATGTGAGTATGGAGCTGCGCCGGAATGAATGGACGGGGGAAACGGGAGATCCCCGAGAAAAACCGCCGACAAGCGGCATCGTCCGGCACGATTTCCACATGCGAAAATCCGACGACCGACCCCGCTAGTAAACGAACACGGATAGGATGTCTTAGACCTAACTCTCTTCTCTTTTTTTTTAACTGTCCATCCGATAATTTTATAAAAAAAATCGTAGTAAGAAAAGCATCCAGGGAGGGATTGAATGAATGGACCTGCACTGTCTAGAAATCAGCTAGAAGCGGAAGGAAACAAATACAACCTCGAAATGGCTGACGTAACTCTATTACGCAGTTATTAGCATTGATGGAACTCGGAAAACTGAGAACGTCTCATCTGGAAACATGTATGGCATGCTTACAGGAGGTTAAATATTGCACGAAATGTTGACTGTTTGATAAGCTTCGGTATAATTTCCGATCACCTTCTTTCGTTACTGGTAGGTCACAACTGTATTGGGCCAATGTTAGATATGCTACGACTGCGAATATCTTTGATTCGTCGGTACACAGGTAAACTAAACTGTAACACATTACAATCCTTCAAGCAAGCAAGGAGCAGGATGCAGGCCTAACACATTTTAGGAGAATACTCTAGAAGAAAATATTCTCGAGGTACTCCACCATCTCTACAGATGATACGAAAGACCGAATTCGTGTAGCATCTGGGATAGTTAGTTACTTTGAAGAACCCAACATTCGCTAAGACGTGCTATATTGTGCTTATAAAGATGTTAAATTTCAAACAGCTATTAGATATTGTAGAACATGTTCGAGCTTACAGAATCTGGAGTGTTTACCAATTAACTACGCTTATCGCAATACGCACTATTCGCATGTAGTTTTTTTCCCTTTTCTCTCTCTTGAAAATAAGCTATGTTTCCGAGTTTTATACAGTATACAAGACTTTTGCTAAAGTGTACCGTAATTATGATACTAAAGTATGCAAAACATATGCCCTCCAAAAGGATAGGAACTATGTCTCCAACGTGAGCGATTATTTAAATGTATTTTACAGGGTAAAAGAGAGGAAGGGAACATAAGGATGATAGTGCCACTTGCAGACAAACAAACTTGGAAAAGTATAAAACATTTCTATCATTCTTGCTATAGATTTTCAAACATATATGGTGTCGTAACATTAACATTCTGGTCTCGCAATCGTAAGGACACGGGTTCGAATCCTGGCTCTAGTAATCATGACTTTGGTTTTCCATGATTTCGTTCCGTAGGTGAATTTTGGGATGATTACTTACGAAGCATATGAACCCGATTGACTAACTGTGTTGCAGCGTGTTGTGTTATTTTTTTTTCTACGCGAAACCGCTTTAGGGCGTTGGATACCTTCCGTCAAGTTAATTTACTTATATTAATACTGGTCAGTTACTGAACAATATAAGGAGTTAAATTTTCACAGAGGAAAGCTATTTTTGTTACATGTTGTTTTATAATTACTAGCCAAAACAATAATTTTACGTCATATTTTAAGAAAAACCAATACACTTAAAAGTTTGCAGGTTGTATTTCTTCATCAAGTGTTATTCGAGGAAATGGATATGATTTCTCCACCAAAAGTCCCTTTGCCTTTTTAAAAGTGTCAAAATGCATTTAGAATGTGGCAAAGCATATTTGAATATAATTGTATTAAATTTTCGTTGAACAGAATTTACCAATTCTGTCTTTAAACTTTGAAAAATTTTATTTCGCTGTCGCCGTAGTTTTAGTTCGATAAGTTTTCCTTATAACGGCTACACAAATACGTTAAAATCGTCACTTTGACAGTTAATTTTTAAAATAATTACAAATAAAGTGAGTTATATCGACCAGATTTTCACAAAAACAGAAAATGATGAGCTGAAAGGTACCCAACGTCCGTAACTTAATCCCATCTTCTATAAGATCACACAATTCAAACATTGTTTCTATGATATAAAAATTGCAGCACACGTACTAAAAACGTGATTTTGGGAGCCCGTAACATGGCTAAAAACTGCCCATAGCCTATTAGACTACTGCATAAACATCAAAAGAGGAATCGTAAGACAATAAACGTAACGCATGCGATGACCTTTACTACATAGTATCCAGAAACCTTGTTGTAAGTTCACCTCTTAAAGTCCAATAGTATAAAGACTACCAGAAATCAGAGTTACTTTATACATTACTTTATACGTTATATGACTATATTTAATGTATGGTTTTGTAAACATGAATACAGTCCCTTATTTCTTAATCAAAAGTCCTAAACTTAAATATTTCTCCACCCAGTTCCTGCCTTTATGTATAGTTGTCCTTATCCGCTTCTAATGACTTCACTGTCCACCTTCTTAAAAAAAAAATAATATACCAGGTGTAGTATCATGATTTGAATTCTCACGTTATTCTTATAAAGGAAATATTGTCAGATATGTCCCATGTTGCCAATTATCTATTTAATAGTTGGGTTCAAAAACTAAATAACTTATTAAACAAATATGATATTGATGTAGTAAATATGGTGTCCCTTATTTCAATTTCGTCAATATAATAAATTGTCAGGAGTAGCTATTTATGTTATATTTTACTGTTACTGATTATTTACATGTGGTTTTGACTTATTTTCTAGGTAGGCGAATCAGAACAACTGAATGTTACTAGAATGTATCTTTTTTTAATTTGTTAATATTTTTGTGACATTGGGAACTGATCACACGAAATGCAATGATCCGCGCAGTTCTTTCATGACAATTGTTTGATATCAGATGTTTCAGGCTCCCAAACTCCAGTGTTAGCAATGCAACAAGATCATTTCTACACCTGCCTTCAGCCAATTGCAACTGCCTCAAAACTGCTGGGTCTTGAGATTTTCCGAGTAACTGCAGTGGACGAAGAGGACGGAAGGGGAATGCCGGTCCTCACGAGGTCCATCAGAGCAACTATATACTCCGCTTTAGTTGTCACAGAAATTGTAGTTATACTGTTGGCTGATACGTATGAATTCATCAACCGCCAGCTTAGTAATAGCAAGTACTTGCTTTCACACCCACGCATTGTTATGGGTACTGGGGCAGCTGTTACAAGCATTATAGGTATTATAGGAATGTGCCTAGTTAAAACTTCTCGACAGGAAATATTAAGAAAGTTCGTAGCAGTGGATCAAGTGTTACTTGAAAATGCCAGTAAATGCTACAGGAAATGGGCAAGGTCCACCAAATTATTACTGACAATTTCCTACATCATAATTGTCGTTGCTGCTGTTCTGGCACCAATTATAATCCATTCTGACACTGTTGGTATTTTAACAAATGCATTTTGCAACACACGGGATTTCATAGTGATGACCGTGGTTGCCAATTACGTAAACACTGTACTTCTCGTTAGAAAACGGTTAATTATTCTTAGTTACCGCCTCTACGAGCCAATATTTAAGGAACGAGATGACGCTAACGCAAACCATTCAAAGCGCATCCAGTCACGGGATAGAACATTAAACAGTGACTTACTTGGCAGTTGTACTGACGGCATCAGAACCTCGAATGTTTCTACACCGAACACGAAATACGCGGTAAAATTATCCTTACTCAGAAAAGCATACAGTGATCTGTGCAAGATTACATCTCTGATAAACTCTGCTTATGGGGTACTAGTTATTATCTGTTTAATGTTAATAACCACTTATTCTATCATTGGTTTCAATATTGTTTTCATACGTCTGCATAGCTGCACGTACCAATATTGCCACACAGTAAACTTTAGTGTAGTTTTACTCGGAGTCTTGTGGGAAGGTATATACATCAGTCAGGCGGTAGTGATCATCTGGTCATGCAGCTCCACAGTTCAAGCTGGCAGGAGAATAGCAGACACAGTACAGGACCTGCTGCTGCAGCCAGGAATACACGAAGAAGCACGAGAGCAGTTGAAGGAGTTCGCAGACCAGATATCCATGTCCAAGCTAGTGTTCACTGCAGGTGGTTTATTCGCTTTGGACCTGACACTTCTACCCTCAATGGCTGCCTTTATCGTATCCTACATTCTTGTTTTGATGCAGATAATTACTCCTAGAGGACCTAAATAATTAACTAGGTCATGTAAAACACTGCCGTAAAAATATGATTTTAAATATCATGATTCACTTTGTGTTCTTAGGTACCAGATTATTTTTAACGAACAACGACCACATGGTTATCACAGATTCGCACTAGAAATGCCATGTTTGATGTCAAACTAACATCCATATCATATGTAGTCCAGATTATGTATTGTCTTATTATACAGACATAAGAAGCTTATGAAATTTCACTCGCTGGAGTGGGGTAGGTTATCACAGTCACGTGACCAGGTATTGACGATTACCAGGATTTGATAACCACCTGCAAAGCTGTTCAAGGGTTTAAAATGACGGTAATCCAAAAAAAAAAAAAAGCCAACATGTTTTCTACTTGTTAAATTAAATGCTGCATCCGCAGCGCATTCTTTACACGTATTTTAACTGTATTTAAATACATAATTGGTTTTAGAAGTTGACAGAGAGGCCATCAGATGAAATTTCGAACACGGCTAAAATACCTGGTGTGAAATTTCAAAAACCAGAAACTTGACATTTTTACCCTACTCCCGTGAAATTTCGTAAGCGCATAATAGTGGTAAGTTTATCTCCTCTAGAGACAACCGTGACCCCTAGTAGCCCCCTGTGGAGGGGTTCAGCAGGATGTGGGAAGAATTGCCCCCTCCTCTTCCTCACTCTTAACATGCTGCAGTCCTTACATCCTCCATAAACAAGTTGGTTTTTCACGGCGGGATTGTAGTTATATAATAAGAAGTTTTTTAAAAGTTTTGTTATAAAAAACAGTCGTAACATTTTATAAGATGTAACGTGCCATATGACCGACACTCAAAATAATCAATGATAATAAACATAAAACGTCATAAATTGTAAATATCAAAGTAAACCCGTCATGCGACCATTCGTTCACCTCGGCATCACACCACGATGTCGCTGAAACCATTTTAATGAAGCCAGCATACTTTTATACGAACATACTTTTAATATGGGAAATAAAGGAATGGATATTTTTCGTCTCTGAGACACTCGCCCGCAGCGTGGCTTCCTCACCCCTACTACCACGCATGAACCTTCCAACTCTTAGAGGGATGCTACCAACACATAGGAATTAAGGTACAACTTTTAAATAATAATAATTAGGATGTAATATTAGGATTAAGTAAACATATAGGGTTGGGCAACATAACATTATATAAATCAGAAAGTTTCCACACAAATTTTCATAAGTGGTTAATCATCTAAAGTTTGGTTTTACACAGTTTTGAAGATCAAATCAGGTAGGTGACGCTCACCATTGCCAGTACACTGAGTACGCCGATTTCTGGCGTTTCTCATGACACTTAACAAAATAGCAGCGGGTATGTTGTCAATTTCTGCCCTGATGTTGACCTTCAGGACGTGTAGGGTCCTTGTACGGATGACGTAACCGCGGGATTTCAAATTTCCCAAAAAAATCCAAGGTGTCGAATATGAGGAGCGGACTGTACACTCCAAATCGCACCTTACTGATAAGAGGCGCTTTACGAAGTGTTTCCTCAAAACAACCATCGATGTCCTTGAATTGTGGTCCGCTGCCCCGTCTTGTTGGAACCAAATATCCCCTAAGTCTAATTCTTCAAGCCGTGGACAAAAAAATTCCTCGACGGCAAACGCATGTTCCTCACTGTTCCAACGCATGATGGCGACTGACAGTGGCGGAGAACAAAACTTCGCCATAACCTCTTCTATAATGAGACCATTCCCGCCCCGCTACATCTATACAGCCTAAATGGTACGCATTTAAAAAAATTAAATTATGTTGCCGCATCCCGTATAGAGGTTAACTGTTAAGTGTCGCAAAGTGTAATTGTAACTAATATGGAATAAATATGGCAGTGGCAAGAATTACTGTCCTCGATAGGCGGGGTCATCTTATGTGAGCTGTCTCCTGACTGGCCCAACTGAACCAAAGCTTACGGGGAAAGCAGCGGGAATTTCCGCGCCAAAAGGAGCGACGCTAGGGTGTATTTTTAACGGTTAAAATCATGATCTTTCTTTTTTTCTTTTCTTTTCAAACAATTGCAAATTACTGGAATATTTTTAACCAAATGCTTTGAAAAAATTTGAGACTGTGTACAGTCGTACGATACACAAATTCGCCAGAGAATTTTTTAAAATAATGTAGCGTTTGCTAGTAAATAATTATTTTGCTTAGTTTTGGCTTATTTTGACAACAAAATATGTGATATTTCAGGGGTAAAAATCTAAAAATCAATTTGGCGTATTTCAACAGAAAAATTAAGATGCAAACGATGATACATAAGTGTTAAAGCTGTAAGAATAAATGTTTGATGTATGTATTAATTTGCGTTTAAAAAAATATTTTCGAAACCACTGCAAAACTAAAGAGAGAGGCCTTAAGAGGAGTCCTTCGCGGTGTCAAATTTTCACCTTTGACGCGTGGTAACAGCGTACCGATAAGAGCCAGTATCCCACGCTTGACGAGAAGCATATCGCCTCTATTGCAGCGCGCCAAACTGGCGTGCAAGTTTTCTGTTGTAGTCTTTTTACTATGGGACTTTAAACGGTAGCCCCAATATTTTATTTTTGAATAGTTTTAAGTAAAGACCAACGCATGCTTCTCGTTTTGCACTTTACGAATTCAGGTAATATTTTCGGAGTTACAACAGTCTAAAAACCCCGTTTTTAGCCATTTTGAGAGGCCCAAATATCATGTTTCTAAAAAGCGTGCTGAATTTTTGAAAAAATAGAAGCATGGTTTCAAGTGTGTGTTCTGTGTTCTTTTCGTACGTAAACATAATATGAATAACTTTCGCGTTTCGCGGTTTCGCGTAAAAATGTATGCGCGTGACACACTGCAACGCCGTCCATGCGCCAGTCGAGGACTCCTCTTAAGATAGACGTGGAAAGATGTTAGGAGACGTTGCTAATGCCAGAATCTCAAAGGCAAGACGGAAGCGACGATAAGAGCGCGACGCGAATAACAAAAGACAGCCAATTAGCGTCGAGATGGACGCGCTGACGTTACAGAAACCTCGATGCTGATCGGACATATTTTGTTATTTGCGCAGCACACTTCGCGTCCCTTCTGTCCGGCATAAGACGCAGGGAAAGACGGACCGCGGTGTGACCGGCCGACATTTTGTCGAGAATTGTGACGCCTACGAGCTTCGATGCTGTTAAATGCTGCGTGTTAGCGAACCACCGTTTAATTCAACGTGAATCTTAAATAGTTATTTAGAATTGTTTTATTATGAACGACAAGTTAGGGCGGTAGGCTGCTGATGACTTAACATGTCTTTGATACAATTCATTAAAGAATCGCTAAGACTTTCTCGCGTGTAGCTAGCTACCTAGTGCAGAATGAAGATCGGATGAACATATTTAGAAATATCGGTCGTTGCCGAAGAGGTCAGTACGGACTTCGCCACTCATTTGAAATTGGACTTGCTGATTTTTTTTGTACTCATTAACAAAACCACCCAGACAGAGAGTTACAAATAATCTACATATCTGATAACCAGCAGGCGTCAGATGCTGCGTTTAAGGCTCCGAGGCTCAAAATTGGCAGGCTATAAGAGCTAAACTGGCTCGTCCGTTAAGAGTGCGTGGTAGATAAATAAACGCTGAAAACATCAGTTGATTTCTACCCTTATTTCGAAACCAATATGGATAAAATTCTCAATGACAATCTTAGATAATGTTATTTGCCAACTTTACGAGTAAATGGTTATCCATAATTACTAGTTCGTTACGCGTGATCTCTTGCGCCGCAGTTAAATGCACGAGGTCCCGGCGTTAGAGATTGTGCCTCAGAAGTTCGTAACATTGGAAACAATTTTGTTTAAAACATTGGCTAAAACTATTGTCTAGGATTGCTCTTGTTTAATTTTCGCAAATTGGCTTCAAGAAAATTACAATTATAGATAAATGTTTTTAGCGTTGAATTATGTACCACGCTCTCTTAACAACTGTGGGGAGCGAAAACGGCGTGCAGTGTTTCTGTCGATGATTTTCTTCCTATGGGACTGTAAGCGGTGACCCTACTTTATCACTATCGAAAAATGCGTAGTACATTCCAGCGCGCGCTTCAGTAAAATAAAAAAAAGTTCGAAATTGTTTGTACCATGTAGCTTAAATTTTTTACGCCATAAGTTCTTATAACTTTGGCTAATCATCGACTTAATTAAACTTTCTTAACGTCAGTAACTAGCCAAAATCATTAAAAAAACGTATGTTATTTACAACATTTATACGTAACAGTTACGCGACATCTGCTCGCTTTAATTGCCAAAAAAATAAGTTACTAAAATAGCATGGATAGGAACACGTGGCCTTACCTTTCCTATACATCGGTGTGCAAATTAAAATGTAATTTTTACAGTGTAGCTATCTGAGGTATATCCAGGGACTTAAACGTCGCGGGCGCCGACCATGTTACCGCGTCCCACAGGACTTTTATATCGAGGACATTACGAACTGGAAACACTTAACTAGTAAAATACGTTTTCATTGTGTAGTGAAATTAATTGTGGGTCCTACTTCACGTTGTTGCGTGATCGTGAAGTGCTATAAAACATTTTATTTAACCGTTAGCACAATAGCTGAAAGTATGGAGTGGCTGTAGTCAGATGTAGGCACTTATACTGAAACTAGTTAGTGGACACTTCTTTGGCTGAGGGATACTGATGTTAGAGCTGTGACTTTAATATAGAATCCGTTATCGTTTTTCGCTAAAACAAAACACAGTCCGTTATTTAAAAAATTATCATGTTTACTGGGCTGTTGTTATTACATTTATGTATATTTAAAATTAAATTGTATAGCTGTTTTAAACCGTGCATGCACTTTTTATTTTTCAACTGCCACGCAAATGTTTTACAATATTAAATCTCGATAAAGTCATAAATTAACAAAGACGTACCATTATTAACTTAATTCGTAGCAATTAATTACGTTTACAGGACATTACCGAATACATACGTCGCACATAAACTCAATTTTGTTTGGTTCTTGTTGAAAATAGGGGTGAAGAGTCTCTCAACCTAGCTTTCGTTCAGTAATCTGCAAAAAAAAAAATTCGAGTGTTTTTTGTGGTCTATTCCCCTCCCAAGCACCACTTGCAAGCGTGAAGTTTGTGGGTTCGTTAGCGGGTCGCAAACGAAACTGGTTGAGAATACCACCCTTAGACTTCGCCGTCTGCATGATGCAAGAGGCTGCTGATAAGTATGTTCGGCTATCGACGGATGGCGGCACGTCGTTGGTCTCGACCCAGGACCATCACGGCGAGATGGTGACGGCTGGACGTCTTGAAGATGCAAATTAAACCCGAAACCGGCTTTGCAAATGACGTCCACACATCAACATTCTAGCACAGCGCACACGTCGTTTGTGAGTCTTTCTTGTATGCTTACTAGCTCCATGGTACCTTTCATTGCATATAAATAACTGGCAAGTTATTCAGGTTCAATTTTTGTATTTATTTAGTAATTAAGTCAAGTAAATACCATTATGAAATTGCCAGGTTGTCACTGTGGTATCACAAATAGTTAGTTGACATGTTAAAAAAGCTCTCTTGTCATAGATATGCGCACATCCCAGAAACCCTATTCTACGTGACATTGAACTATAGGAAAAAGACACATGCCCGGACAACTTTCAAAGGGAATTATATTTTACATTTCCATAATAACGATAGTAATATTACAAAACAGTGTTTTAGTCCTATAGGAAATTTATTTTTCTTATTTCTTTCTTGCCGGCCTCCGTAGCGTGGTCGGTAGCATACCGGCCTATGGCCCTGGGTTCGAATCCCGGTTTGGCATGGATGCTTGTGTCGATTTCTTTGGTTAAGGTAGTTTGTAAGTCGTCCTTCAATAAGCAAGAAAAGTGCGTAAAACCGGGGGACGTTAATTAGCCCTTTAAAATAAAATAAAATAATTTATTTATTTCCATGTCTTTCACGATACAATCAATTGTAGCTATACTTCCCTTCAAATGTGATGGCCATCAACTATCATTAATGTATTTCTATTTCTTTAAGAATGTTTTGAGCAGTTATAAATATATATTAGTTACCCGCACTCAGTTGCAAAATTACACTGCATGATAGTTTACTACTACAAGTATGATTGTAGGCAAGTGCAGATCCAAGTATTATACCAATTAGTGTACAAAATACTTAAAAAACAATACAAACACTATCTAACGATGGTGAAAAACCTACGACCACAATATAGTACGCATCAACTACATGATCATATAAATAAGTGAACAACGGTATTGGATTCTAATTAAGTGCAATGTGATTTACAAATCTCTGCTGTAATGACGATGAAAAAATTTAGACATTTTAAGTAAAAGTGGTGTATATATTCATGGAATCTCTATCTACAGAGAAACTTTATTGTAAATATTATTGTAAATTATATTATTTTACGTAGTATAGTCTAACAGGTGCTTTACTCCTTGTAAGAAAGATAAACAATATCTGATTTACTAATTATCATGTAGTATGGAGAACTTGTAAATGTAGAACTTAATATTTAATTATGGTATTTATAGTGACTCATTCTGCAAAATAAAATGCTTCCATAGTAGCAAACATCACAAAATTCTAGACTTAATAAAGTAAAAGTATACATACTATTTACAAATTTTCATCTTACTACCTTGTTTTATTACATTATATATGTTTGTAGGTCTCATTCAGTGAAGAATTTCTCTTGTTTACTTCAAATCTTGTCAAGGTTTCTTCTTATAATTATTATGAATGCAACACAATATTGTAAATGTAGTTCAAGTCACCAATTATGTCAAATACTATTTTTTTTTACATATTACAAAAATTTAGGTAACAGACATTTTAACACTATAATGTTCATTTTCAGTTAATTAATGTATCAACAATGAAAAATGTTCCAACCAAATACCGAATTCCAACCTCATCTATTAACTGCTACCTTCATGCGACGCTTTAAACCCGATACCATTACGAGAACTCTGGTTTTCACCATGACCAGCCCCCACCAAGTCGTCACGATCGGGAATCTTTGACTCTACACCATACTACAGCCGTCTGCGGTTCGTAATGTTCTAGACACCAAAGAAAGTCAGTCGTCATTGGTTATCCAATAATGCTTCCTGCGGACATACTTCACTTCGCATTAATTCCTAGAAGAAACTTCTCTTCACACTTAATACCGTGTGTCCAGCGTTTCGCTTGACAAGAAGAGTGGATTTCTGTACACAATATCGACTAACTTCTACTATTTTCTTCTACATACCACCCACCACTCACGACGAGAAAGGGACTTCTTGTCCACATAAATTTTGGGTGTGATGTTACGGTTTCACAATTCCGCAACACCGGCAGCATCGGCGAAGGAATGTGGCAAGCCGTTGTTTAACATACTATTACTCCAAACTTCAGGACGATTGCCTCAACTGATTGTAGGCCAAGAATCTGATAATTCGTGAAGTTAAGTGGGTCATAGCTCCCTTTCAAAACCGTTGTGAGCCAGCAGGGATGGTTCCGCCCTGGGCCTAGAAAAGTACCAATCAAAAGAGACGATTTTGACGACTTGGTAGGGGCGCGAAGAATGGTAAGAGCAACAACCTAGAGGCCAGAAAGAGAGAGAGACGCTCTCTGACTACGAGGACGACCGGACCTCTCACCCCGAGGGTCGAACCTCGAACTGCGGGCACGGCGCGAGGTTGACATCGAAGACTATTTCTACTAACTTAGATCGGCAACCGGCGTAGCGAATTTTGTTGGATAGAGCTGAGAGCGATCCTTACTCTAGCTCCTATATATCCCAGCTCTACTTCCTTCCTTACTACTCTTGAACAGTTGTTTTTTTTTTTATAGTTTCACTTAATAAACTTATGTTACCTACTTCTTATCTTATTTCTTACCCTTCCCTTTCTTATATGTTATCCTCCCTAGACACCGAGCCTTCCGCGAGGGGAGCAAAATGGAGAGTATAACAACGTGCATAATCGTGAAAAAATTTGGCACAGCAAACATAATTTAAACCTTCTGGATAATGTCTCGACTGTATACTTAATCCTCTGTCATTGATAGTCTATTCATATTTTTTTCAATGTTATAGGATCACTATATACTTTAATATTTTTCACACGAATTATATTAAGTAATGCATTTAACCTATAGAATTTTTTTCATGTATTGTGAAAAATAACATAGATATATTTTGTTACGATATCAAGGAAGCAATTTACAATGAAGCTACTATTAATTCATACTAGATCACTTTTGATTCTCTTCATGCTTAAGGGCATTAAATGATTTGAGTCTTAGTAAAATTGCATTCCTGCTGTTCAACTCATATGAGTAAATATTCCAGTCTTAGTATTGGATCACATAAGTCAGGTAAAAGTCGCTTTCATTTTAAAAAATTACACAGACACTAATTTTGTGCATGCATGCCGTACTCAGTAAGAATAATAGTCACCATTTTCTTCGCTCATTGTATAATTTGTTAGGGCATGACTTGTGTACATCTATGCGCTAGACGTAAAGTTAGCTGAGAACGTTTTGTTTTATTAATTAATTACTTATACGCATATAAAAGTTAAATACATGCGTTAAGAAAGTTTATTTTTACTATGGTAAAACTGCTTACTTTCTCTTTACCATCTAGACTGCGGGGTACATTTTCCCCCGACAAAGCGAAAAGAATGCGCAAGATTCTAACACGCTTTAAAAAAATATAAATTACGAGGGCTTGTTGCTAGCTAATTACCGTGTCTGTTTGTCTTGCATCAAAGTATTAAGTAAAACTCCTAAAAATCGGGTGAGCAGACCAAACTAACAGTAACATGACACTAATTATGTTACTGTCGATACGCTGAGAGCTAAGCAAAAATTTTCCATTCAAAGTTTTGCGCGTAAAGTTAGTTTTAGTAACACGGTAAAAATGCTGTTGAAATGTATGTTTTTTATATTGCCGAAACCAGCCTGAAGTTCTTACTCCGAGGACGGCGTACGGTACTGTTAACATATTATTTTAACAGTCAACCACAGAAAGAACATTGTCATACTGCTGATGATGTTAGCATTACATGACTAATTTCAATGAAAGGTAAAAATTGTTTAGAGAAACTGAAGAAGGTGAAATTATGAAGCTACTTTTCCGCACTAGACAGTACCATCACAATGAAAGAGAAAGTCATGCTAGAAACAACACACAAAAATTTTATGTTGAGTTCCAAGCACAAAAGTAAGAGTGGTTCACTCATAACGTGTAGGTTTTCAATGTCACTAAATGTCGATGATTTGATGTATAAGACTAAACGAGTTATCTATGTCACATCTTCGGTAATGCATTGATATACCTACCAAATAAAGGACTAATCAACAATAACTCTGTTATCGGTGACTGATACAAATCGCATGTGGCTGTATGTCCTCAAAATACTTCCTTCTCACAGAATTTGAAACCTAGTTATTTACGTCAGCATAGGGATGTAATTTATGTTACCAATTTATTTTGTATTAAGACCTGATATCCGTGCAACTCATTTTTAAAACTATAGTCTTAATGCCATACAAAATCAACTTTTGTAATACAACCAAATGTCGGAGATTCACGCAATTAATTTTATCTTCAACAATATTGCGTCTGATTCTACATCTATTTGCCAAAAATTATATTATCATTGTTGTTTATATTCCTAAGTTCTTTAAGTATAATTTATTTCCTTCCAGAAAATAACACCAATGACAGAATCACCCAACATCTGTACAGAGCTATTTCCGTATGTATATCTATGGATGTGTACAACACAAGTTTTGTGAGCTCGTATTATTGACTTTCAGGATTCATTCACTGTACCGTCACTACTAACAGAATATGGACAAAAACAAGTTATGGGGAACTAGCGGTCGTAAATTGAATAAGCACTCTAAAAAAATTTTGAAAAATTTACAAGGCTATTCTTTGTACTTTTACAAGTCCTTGTAAAAGTAAAGTACCAAGAATATCCTTGTAAAATCATTAGTTTATGAAGTTATAAAGGTAATCCTTGTAATACTACAAAGGAATTCTTTGTAGGCCTACCTATACCGACAGTTCCTTCACTGTAAATTATTTTGTAAAATATGACAAGGCATTTCTTCGTAGCTGTACAAACTTTTGTAAATGTTGAAAATATTCCTTGTAAAATTATTAGTTTATAACGTTTAAAGGATTTTGCTTGCAAAAAAACTTAGAAAAAATGTGTAGCCTACAAAAATCGTAAGTTCACCAGAAATTGCTTATGCAAAGATCACAACCTCTGAAAAGTATTTTCTGGAATAAAGTGAGTATTTATATTAATTGCGTGCTTTAAAAGGAAGAATTATTACTGAACTTTACATTGAATGTACACAAATAATTAAAGCCCAACCGATACATAAGTCACAGTGGTCTAGATGGCCGAATCCCTGTCCGACCGCTTGGCTCAGTGGTAGTATCGAGCCAGCGCTCGCCATGTGCACGTCGCCCGGCGGAGTGCGTGGTCTGCGGTGTTAAACGGGTACGTTCGCGCGCGTGGTTTCGTGTATGCTTCTGTACTAGTCATTCGTATACGTTTCCAGTGATAATGCGTGTTATTACTTAACACATTACTTTTGACAAACGCCCGACTGCTATGGAAATCCACGATTAGATTGCCACGTCGCTGCACGTCCGCGAGGATCAGCTGGAAACGATACAACTAGATGGTCGACAACATTGTGTTTTCCTGAAATTGGTTTCGCAACAGCTGTGTGACCACATCCTGCAGGACACCGGTGAAACGTCCCATCTCTACTCTGACAGCGGGGAGCGGACACTCGTCACCATTGAACCTGCCATCGACAACATCCGACCGGTAAGAATCATTAACCTTCCCGTAGAACTTGACAACTCCAAACTTCTGTCACTTTTACAACGACACGGTCGAGTGATCAGTCTTCAAGACGAATTCTGGGGCACTAAGTATAAGTTTCACGTCAAATCAGGGGTGCGCATTGCACGTATGGTTATTGACAAAGATATCCCCTCATACATAAACATTGACGGTGCATACGGTGTCGTAATATACCCCGGACAACCACGAACATGCAACTATTGTCTACAACCTGGTCATGAACGGATCTCATGCCCCACATTGCAGGCTAAGGACACGCGAAGTATACAACGATGGGGAAAGGCATCCTTCAGTCAGGTTGTCGCAGGCAGTGCATTCGATACACACTTTCCAGAGTCCGTCCCTAATACCTCTGATTTAATAATTCGCCCAACACAACCTTCGCAAATGCCTCCAGGCGAACATATAACGACACAGGATGGTTCACTTGGCGCGATACGTACAACAGACGTGCCGACAGGGTTTCCTACAACACATCTCGTTGACAAATTAAAGGACCAATGCGACGATGACGGCAGTGGCGACGCCAAGGGTTCTGACGAGCGACCTGATGTACGGCGGGATTCCCCACGTGCCTCTAACATTATCCTGTCCACGATGGATGACGATATTTCAGCTACGCGGGCGGATGACGATGACCAGAATGCGCCCGACGACTCCATGAACATACAACCCGCCGCGGAAAACAGGGACCACCGTCCGGGGATCAGCGTGTCTGGCGATCACGCCGACGGCGATGTTCAACAGGGGCACAGCTTCAGTGGACAGTTGCACACACCACCGTCGCAGGACGTATGAGAGTCGCCGTCCTGTGAGGCGCAGGCGACTCACGGGGCACTGTCACTTGAGCCGCATGGGCCACCCTTGGCGGTGGCCGGCGTCTCACAGGACATCCAGACGACCACGGCTTCGCCTACTAAAGGTTAGCGTACCACGGACATGACAGATACGCTTAAAGGTGGTCACAGGCAGGACAGTTTGAAAGTTAAAGCGAGTGACAGCCGACCATGGAGTTCTCGCTCGAGCCGCCTGGAAGCGCTTGATGTAACCCGAAGAGCGACATCTGTTAAAGACCTGAGCGGCGGCAAAGGTAAACGCAAAAAGTGATGATTACAGTCCACACCTTGGCTACCCTGAACATGTGTAGAGTCTCGATAAACGTCAAAATTGAAGAAATCTTACGTGTCATGTACCTTAATGCGATAGATGTTTTATTTTTGCAAGAAATTGTTCCCGAAGCGATTCCTTTCTTCCGGAATATGAATTTATACGTGAACATTGGTGACCATTCCTCCGGTACGGCTTTCGTCACGAGAGCAGGGTTTGAAATGTCCAATATCTTACGTCACCCTTCTGGTCGAGTGATTGCTGGCGACATACAGGATGTCCGTCTAGTAAACGTTTACGCCCCCTCTGGTGCGCAAGCGAAGCGCGAACGAGACATTTTTTACACTACGAACATCGTCCCTCTTCTACACTGCGGTGGAAACCGATTGATTCTCGGTGGTGACTTTAACTGCGTCATAGCTCCAATCGATCACGAAGGTGGATCTTACCCGATAAATTCGCCGCTGTTGGAGATTGTACGTCACATAAAACTACTGGACGTAACAGATATTGTTCCATGTCAGAAACCGCATTTCACACGTGTCACAGCGAACTCGAAAACACGGCTGGACAGGTTTTATGTATATACTGAACACAAGTCTGACATTACGTCATATACCGTCCTCCCCATTGCTATCAGTGATCATCACATGGTCAAGATCACGCACAGGGAATTTACATCTGTATGGAGGCGGGGACGCGGATACTGGAAAATGAATACTCACTTATTACGTCATGCATACATTAAGGAGGAATTTCAACGTGAATGGAGCGTGTGGATAGAGCGCCGACGTCAGTATCCGACTACGATCACCCGGTGGGACCAATATGTCAAACATAAAATACTGACATTTTTTCTGACACACTCGCGACAAATAGCAGCACAACGTGCCCAAACGTTTTCTTTCTATGAGACTATTCTACACGAGTGGACGACAGTCAGCTGCAGACGATCCGGTCACTCTAGACCGCATCCGAGCGGTAAAACCTAAGATACTAGACGTTCAAGTGGCAAAACTTTCTGCTCAGTCTGCTCTGCTTAAAGACATATCCATCGCAACGGGAGAAACCCTGAGCCTGTACATGGCGTGCAAGCAAAAGAACCATCATGGCCAATTAGCCATCACCAAACTCAGTGACCAAGACGGGGTAGTGCATTTGGACCAACACTCTATCGCGAAGACATGCACAGAATACTACTCACGGTTATTTACACCAGAAGACATACGGGCTGGGGTTCTTACGGAAGTATTGTCACACTGCACAGAACGGATTGATCAGGAGGGCGCTGGCGGGTTGGTCGCTCCAGTGATGGACGCGGAAATCTTATACGTCATTAAACGGCTACCTCACGATAAATCTCCTGGCGCGGATGGACTCCCATACGAGTTTTACTCACATTACTGGGACATAATAGGACCGGCTGTTGGAGACATGATACGGGACGTTCTTCGCACTAAATCACTTGCCACGTCACAACGTGATTGTGTCATAGTCCTGGTGCCGAAAACACACACACCGCAGACCGTTGAAGATTACCGGCCTTTAACACTATTGAACACTGACTACAAGCTAATAATGAGGGTGATTTCTAAACGTATCCGTCAGGTCCTAGGGCAAATCATATGTGCGGGGCAAACCTGCTCGATCCCTGGGCGGACAATACTCAACAGTGTCACAGCACTGCGAAATGTGTATCTACAAGCCAAGATTGACAAAAATACTGGCGCATTTCTCCATTTAAACTTTCATAAAGCATTCGACAGACTGCAC